>AZIM01002066.1:44280-56595 GCA_000516915.1 Ophiophagus hannah | reverse complement strand
CCCCCGTTTTTTACCCCCTTTGGGAAGGCCGCACTTTTCTTTTAAGGGTGCAGAACTAGCGCCCGGCTTTGTCTCGGCTTCATTTTGTCTCCCCCCCACATACAGAGAGAGAGAGAGAGAGATCCACGCAGGCCCCGCACTTCACAAACCGTCCGTTTGGAGCAGGGACGCCGCGCCCCCCCCCTTTCTTCCAAACAGCGCCTTCCTTTCCCTTCTTCCCTCCCTTCAATTGAGGCTTCATCCTCCCTCCCCCCCCTTTTTTTTCTTTTTCTTTTATCGTCGTCCCTTGGCCCCCTCGCTCTCTTTTTGACAGACTCCGTGGCCCTGGGTAGCTCTTTCTGGCCATATGGCTGCTGGGGGAAACGAGGGTGTTGAGCCACGCTAGGTGGAACGACACCGCACCTTTTTTCCCCCCCTTCAAGTCACCCTTCGTCCTTTGTCAACAACTCAGGGGGGACCCTTGGCGTGGCAAGGAGGGGAGGCGGGGAAGCTGCCTTTTAAAAGCAGCCCAGCTCCTCTTTCTTGGACCGAAGTTGAACGAGGAGTTCCGTGGTCCTGACAGAAAATCCTCTTTTGAAGGAAGAACTTTTGGGCCTTATTTCTGTTGGTTAGAATAATAATTAATAATAATAAGCTTACCTCTTTTTCAGTCAGTGTTTACATAGCAGTATTTGTGTTTCTGCAGTCCTAAAAGTGGTCTCCTTTCAGGTGGAAGAAACTGCCCATGTAGGAAACTTCATGGCTGAAGCCACTTTGAAGCACTTTGAGAGATTTTGGGGTATTAGTTAGTAGCCAGTCTGATTCTATAAATAAAAAATAAATCTCCAAATTTGATCCAGGGCATTTTCAATTGGAATGTTACCCATATAAAGTTTGTGTGGAGGGAAAAATCTTTGATGATTGAGAGCTTTAAGGGTAGGCTGTTAGATAAAATCATCAAGAGGATTATTGTTGTAACTGAGCAAATAGAGATAGATCATTGAAAGATATAAGACCCAATGCTTTGATGCAGCCCCTCAAATACCCCAGAAGATGCCAGGCTTACAAAAGTATTTTTTTCTTCAAAAAACCCATAAGCATTCATCCAGTCATTGATGAATATCAATAATGACATTTCTCTAATCAAGGAAGTCAGTTTGGCCATTCAGCAAGTTCTGTCAATAACCCTAACCCTATTCCTTCATGATGGGTAGTATCTAATCTTTCCATCTATGTGCATATAATAATCTTACCACAGTAATCATATATTGAAATGATCTTCCATGATTTTTTTCTGTGTCTTTTGAATCATTGTAATAGCATAAATGTGAATAGATTTGTAAGAATTTTTTAAAAATGGTTGAGATTTACTGGCAGGAAAAATAGTTTATTTGTGGAGCATACCTAAGTTCCAATATAAATATCTTACATAGCTGTTTAAACAGACATTTTTTTATTTTTCAACTTTTAAAATTTAGGATGAATGAAATGTGAATTTTTGTGTGTTAAAATTTAAAGACTGCTGCTTCAGAGAGATGGGTAGACATCTAGACAAGGGAAGATAGTGAGAGAGAAAAACTTGTTACTGAACTTGCACAAAGAGATCATGGTCATGGAGTATGTAACAAAATTACATACTCCATGATCTCAGTCTTGAAAAAAGTAAGTAACTGCTACTATTATATCCTACATAGCCATATCTTCCTGGACATAGGCACTATAATCCTCCATATATATGTATACCCACACTTGATTATAACCTGAATTGTAGAAAATAAGATTTGTCACAAATACATCAAATCTTTTTGTCATGTTTGGTCAGAAAAATATATTGTCTTGCTCAATAGAGCTTTTTCATAGACAATTTAACCTAGGATTGTGACCAACTGTCCATAATTTTAATTGAATTATAATTTATTTTAGTAATTAACAAAAATAACAAATAATTAAATTTCAGTATTTTTTTCATAGGTTTTTTTATTACTGGCATAAATTAGAATCCTTTTGGGAAAGAAGACAAGCTTTAAAAAATGTTGAAAATATCAGACCTTTCACCATCCAGACAACATTCATTCAAGCTATCTTAGTTAGCTATCATAGTTAGTAAAATTGATAGCAGTTAATGATTAACGCATTCAATTTATGAACAACTGTGAGAATCTGAGGGACTCTTTACACAAGCAACTAGTAACATGCAATTACAATCTCAAGATGATTGTGTCTATATTGCAGGATGTGAACTAGTTCGGTCCAGGAAAAGTTACGTGTATGTTTAACAAAGACTACACTCTTTAGCTATTTATTTTTTAGAAAGTATTCATTTTTGCACTTCATTCTTATATTCCATTTTTGTCATTCTATTTTTTCTTCACCATTGCACCTTCCATTGCTTCTAGATCTTCAATTAGAAGAAGTATCCTTGCATTATTTAGACAGGTGTTAGATGGTAGCTCTGGAATAAACACAGGTAGTCCTCAACTTACAACAGTTCGTTTAGGGACCTGTTACAGGTCACTGTAATTACAATGACACTGAAAAAAAGTGACTTACGACCATTTTTTACACTTATGGCCATTGCAGATCTCCATGGTCATTTGATCAGAATTCAGATGCTTGGCAACTGATTCATATTTATGATAGTTACAGTATTCCAGGATCATGCACCTTTTGCAAACTTCTGACAAGCAAAATCAATGGGGAAGCCTGATTCATTTAACAACCGTGATACTAACTTAACTGCAGTGATTCACTTAAATGTGGCAAGAACGGTTGTAAAATGGGGCAAAACTCACTTAACAAATATCTCACTTAGCAACATAAGTGTTAGGCTCAATTGTGGTTGTAAGTCAAGGACTACCTATATAGAGAAACTTAGCCTAAATTGTCTTAATTTTAAAAAGGTGGGAAAGTTATTGAAAAGGTAAATATTCAGAAAATAAATCTGTAACTTCATTTTTATACATACAGTATTTTTTAAACCAACTTAAGAAATAACTAATACAATTGTTCTATCTATTTTGCATCTATGGTCAATACAACTACCATAATGGATTTAATTTGTAGATGAACTTTTATCCTTTGTATATTTTTACAAAATTGGATAATAACTTTGTATACTCTAAAATATTTGGTATATTGAAATTTATATTAAGCTAATGCATGCATTTACTACTTAATTAAATTACTATAAGGTGGTGGTAAAAGCCATATGTAATATTAGCTCTAAGTTGCAACTTACAATAATTCTGATAAAAATAAGCTGTAACTCAGCTCTGAGCTCATGTTTTTCCTCTCTGCTAAAGCAAAAATGACCAAAAGACCCGAACCTTTGATTTAAATATCATAGGTCAACCTGTCAAAACTCAAAACTTTTACCATTTTTAAACATTTGTATCATCTTAAGGCCTTGCCATAGGATATAAATCTAGCAAGTTATATACATAGATCAGGGGTGTGAGACTCGGTCGTGTCATGTGACGTATCATGATTTTTTTGCCTTTGTGGAGCTAGGGTGGGCGTGGCCTGCACCTGATGCATTCGGCCTGCAGGCCACCAATTTGACAGGCCTGACATAGATAAAACATTAAAAGTTGGGTTTCATTCATTCAAATACTCAAGACTGGAAACTGTCAGATTTGGAAAATATAATAAGCCATCATTAATTTAAAAGTACAGAGTACAGAGACTAAATTCATCCTTTTATGATGAACCATGGCTTATCTGAATGTAGCTACTAGGAATTTTAGCATAGCAGTGAAAAACATGAAAAGCTATGGTTTTTGAGTTATGTGTGTAGTTTGAGGCCCAAAATCTAAAATGAAATAATTGTATAAAACTTGTATTTTTCTCCTATGAAAAATACGACTAGATAGCAAGTAGATGTACCTTGTTTGAAGTTACTGAAAATAAGGGTTTAGTAGTTTTATGTTAAAATATTTTTTACTGCTCCCTCATTCAGATGTATGATGAAGACTAAGATAAATAATTTAGTATATAAGTATTTTTCCAATAATATTTTCATCTATTACATATCTTTTCACTTGGGATAATAATTACTATTACCTTTTGTTGTTGTTGTTATTCCTATTGTAGTCTCATGCAGACTATAAACCCATAACATCATTAGGCACCTATTCAGAAAAGAAAATTAGCAAAGTCAGAAACAAATCTTGGTACATGAACCAAGCAGTTATAATTGAGAATAAAAATAAGCTGCAATAAATGTTTTGGTTGGTATATTATAGGTTATTTTGAATCATGGTATTCCATAAATTAAATGGGCACTTGATTCATAGCAGGAAGGATAATATATCTTGGTTAATTGAAGTATTAAAAGAACAAATCTGGCATTTTATATTGGGTTCAGAAATAGAATGAATGATGTAATTCCCAGTATAATTTGATCAAAACATTAAGACTGTTAATACAGATGGATAGGGAAACTGATTAAAACTATCCTTTTAAACTTGGCCCAAATCAGAATATAGTCTTGAATAAATATCTCTTGTAACAATGTTGTTTTTAACTTTAGTAGCTTAACAAAATGCTTAGAGAATTTTAATTGTTCCAGTATCATAAGTAATCAGTACTTGTAAGTCAGCCTTTATTAGAAGTTTCTTAAATGTTCTACCATGATAGATAGGTAGAACATTGAGCTCCTTTTTTGACTCAAATGTAATTATTCAGTTTTTATATTCAAATTGCTAATTAGTAATAGGCCATCTTTAGAATTGCAACAAATCATTACTTGTGATTAGAATACAGTGTTTTGTTGTGTGTGTTTTTTCTCTCCTTCCCAAACAGAATGCATGAATGGAGATATTAATTGTGGCATTTTACAAAGCACAATTTCTTGTTGTCCAAATATGGAGCATTATAGCCTGCATATATTTTTACAATCAAGATTATCAAATTGCAAATTGATATTTTCATAATTAAATAACCATAGTGACCAGATAGTGAAAAGAGTCTGATATCCTAGCACTATGATAGTGAACCTATGGCACGCGTGCCAGAGGTGGCATGCAGAGCCCTCTGTCTGGGCACACAAGCGGTTACCCCAGCTGAGCTCTGCCACGCGTATGCGCCCACGCCTTTCGTCAACCAGCTGGTCTTTGGATCTCTGCCGCGCATGTGCAGGGGTGCATGCATGGGGGGGTCACATGCGCATGCTTGAGGGGCAGGGCACAGGTGTGGGGGTCACAAGGGGTCATTTGCGCATGCGTGGGGGCAGGGCGCATGTACGGGTTCCATGCACGCATTGCATTTTGGGCATGCACACTCGTGCACACGCTTTGGGCACTTAGTGCCAAAAAGGTTTGCCATCACTGCCCTAGCACTTAAGGAAGATGGTTACCATTACATCTGAAACAGCTAAATCATTATTGCCTGGGGAAAGATGCCTCCATCAAAAGTTTTCTACAAAGAGTAGTAATAAAGAAACATGAAAAAATAGTAACATAAATGCTATTTGTCTTTTCTACAGGATTGAAGAAAATGCTGATCCCTTCTTTCAGTAAAGTGTGAAAGTTACTTTGTCTCCTAGTTCATATGAGTCCTAATTAGAAGGATGAAACCTACGAGGTGAGTGAAATAATATGATGGGCATTGCTGAATAGAGTAGCATAAAACATTTACAAGTCATAATGAGATAAATTCCTTTGCTCTAATTTATTTCAGTTAGCAGCATTTTGCAGTTTTATTTGTTCCTTAATCTCTTACTTGTTGAGAAGAAAGCATATCTTTTTTCCACTTTTTATCTTCCATCCATATTGTGTTCCATCAAAATCAGCATTTTGGAAACTAAAGATAATAAATAGACCATTAGTAAAATACAAGAAGCCATGGACTGCGGCATGAGCAGACAAGGACATATTATAGAGCTAGTGGAGTAGGAGAGAGGAATAGATCATGAAATTATGCACAGGAATGAGATGAAAATGATAGTGATATCCCACTTTCTGCCTGTAAATCTAGTGCATTTCAAAGATCAAAAAAGAATTGAATCCATCATTGGGTTACTATAATGATACAAAACAAAAATACATTTGTTCAGTTAACACATTTATCATATCCAAATTTGCTATCCAGACTGGGCAGGGTGGGATTACTGATGACAGGAGCTAAATTGAAGATAGGAACTGAAAGATAACAGCTCTGCTTGCTTCATGTCAGAAAAACTGAGTACTCAGTTCCTTGTCTGTATTGAGGTTAAAAAGAACATTTGCACAGGTTTGGCCCACCAGAAAATTGCATGTATTTTTGTTTGGGTTTTGCTGAAGGGGATTGGGAAGAGGAAAATAATAATAAATCGCAGTGAAACAAGCATTGCAATAGTCTCTCCTATTTCCTCTTTCCTTTCTACAAAGCCAACAGCTAATGATAGTTTGGGCCAGTGATAAACATATTGTTATATTTGTTGAATATATGTTCAACATTCAGAGAGATTTGTGTTTTATATAGCTAACATACATATATTTTATCTCATTTATTTAATGGTTAAATGTAGAAATAGATACATAGATAAACGGATATGGTGCTTTTAATGGAAAACTGTTCTAAATGCAATTTCCAAATCATCCCATAAGCACAGGCCTTAATAAAATCTAGAGGATCAAACATTAAGGAAAAATAATGTTTTCATAAATATAGAACTCTTAATAGCAAAATTTATTGCCCATGAAAAAACCTAAAGTAGATCTTTGAATCCTCACCATGAGTAACAATGGATGCAAATAATTATAGTGCAGGTTTTTTAATTAAAAAACATATTGTCTCAAAATATGTTTCTATTTATTTTCCCTTAACTTAAAACTAAAGAAATAAGCAGATTATTATTTATTTAAAGGATAAATCAAACTTGGAAGTGTGACATTTAACTTTCTTTCTTTCTTTTTTTCTGTTATTTCTAGATGATAGGAGCAGATGGTAGAACTGAATGTATACTCAACTACTTCTTGACTTCCCAACCTGCAACACAACGGATTTAGTGCCAGTACTATAAAGAATGATATATAATCTGGAAATCTAAAGATCCTGGGAGTCAGACAACGGGGCCTAAAACACAACCTTTTGCTTTACCTTTATCTTTTTACATGTTTTAAAATGCATTTAATTTGAATTCCAAATCTTCATTAAGATATGAATACACAGCAGAAATAACTGAGCTCAATCATGGATACAAATATGGCAGAGTGTCCCGAAATCAGCGATAATTTGATGATGGATAAAATCAACAATTTAAAAGTGGAACCGGAAGATGATAGTAATTGTATTTTAGAAACAATAGATATAAAAACTGAAAAAGAAGATCTAAGACAGATCGACAGCAGTGATGAACAGGATGATAGAGAAAAGAATTTTGTCCGTAACAACTCAGACAAATTCATCTCTGCAGAGAATGAGGATGATTATGGTTCTCTTTTTTCCCAGTATAGCAGTACTCTCTATGATGTAGCAATGGAAGCTGTAACGCAGAGTCTTCTTTCAAATAGAAACATAAGCTCCCGAAAAAAATCCCCTGCTTGGAACCACTTCTTTATATCTCCTAGAGACAGTACCAAAGCAATATGTATGTACTGTATGAAAGAATTTAGCAGAGGTAAAAATGAGAAAGACTTAAGCACAAGTTGTCTAATGAGGCATGTGAGAAGAGCTCATCCAACTGTACTCATTCAGGAAAATGGAAATATACCAGCTATATCTTCCTTTTCTTCATCTCCTACATTACTATTGCCACCTCAGCCTGCAGATACCGGAGATTTAACTCATGTGCTAACTCCTATAAAATTAATTAAGAAAACTTGTTCTAAGATTCCACCGCCAGATCAAATTATGGAGGAATCTGTTCCTGTAGTTTCTATTGAAGAAACACCTTCAGGTTTGTCACATGCTGAAAAGAATAATAAAGAAGAAGCTGGTGTTGGATTGTCACTACACCTGCCCAACAGTCAGTGTGAAGAAATGGTGGACAATATATCAGATAAAACTCTTCAAGTTCCTAAGACTACATCTGGCTCAAGGAGACGATCTGCTGTATGGAAACATTTTTATTTATCTCCTCTAGACAACTCAAAAGCCGTCTGCATTCACTGTATGAATGAATTCAGCAGAGGGAAGAATGGGAAAGATCTTGGAACGAGCTGCTTAATACGGCACATGTGGAGAGCTCATCGTTCTATTGTTCTACAGGAGAATGGAGGAGGTTCAAGCATACCCCCTCTCTACTCTGCTCCTCCAACTTTATTACCACCTTTATTAGCTTCAGATGGAGACCCAAGTTCTGTATCATCTGGAAAATTATCTAAAGAACCAACATCTGTTTGTTCTTCTCCAGACAGAATAGTTGAAGAAAATAATTCCAATCTCCCTTTGGGAGATACTCTGATGGAGGATTCCTCATTGTTTTCATCATCTGAAGATATAGGGGAAGCTTCTTTAGTTTCTTCTCCTGAAAAAAGCCCATCGTTATTGGAGCATGGCTCTGTTTTTCATCAGAATAAACGCATAATGCGAAAGCTGAAAGCTGAAGTGTGGAATCATTTTTCTTTGTCTCCAGGGGATCATCTAAAAGTTATATGTAGACATTGCAGCTGTATATTAAACCATGGGAAAAAAGGTGATTTAGGCACCAATTATTTGACAAGACACTTATACAGGCGGCATCCTGAGGTTATAGGAATCCAAAAGAGCTTTATAGATGCCAGTTTAGCAAATTCTCCTTATGCTACCTTGGCTTCTGCAGAACGTTCAGCTTCAAAATTGACTGACTTGCCTACAATGGTTACTAATGAAACTCAAGTCATATTTCCTGTTAGTAGCAAAAAGACCTCAAAACTGTGGAACCATTTTTCGATTTGTTCTGCAGATTCAACTAAAGTAATATGTATGCACTGTGGACGTACAATAAGTCGAGGGAAAAAGCCAACCAATTTGGGTACCAGTTGCCTTTTAAGACATTTACAACGGTTTCATAATCATGTCCTAAAACCAGATGCCTCAGAGCCAGTATTGTCCTCTTCTACAAATAATCGTGTACCTCTGAGCACAGATCTTTTGGGATCTTCATCTTTCGATGAAACCACTGACAAGTTTTCTGACACGCATCCTGTTGCCAAAAAAATTACGAGTCTTGTCGCTGAAATGATTGCACTTGATCTTCAGCCATATTCTTTTGTAGATAATATTGGTTTTAATAGATTGCTTGAATACTTGCAACCTCAGTATTCATTGCCTTCACCATCCTATTTTTCTCATACTGCGATTCCTGATATGTATGATAGTGTGAAAGAAATAATTGTTTCACATCTTAAAGAAGCTGAAAGTGGTGTAGTCCACTTTACCTCTGGAATATGGATGAGCAATCAAACTCGGGAATATCTAACTCTCACAGCTCATTGGGTAACATTTGGATCACGAGTTCGGCCTCAGTGTGAAGATTACCATTGTTCAGCATTATTAAATGTTTCACAGATTGATTGTGACTATAATGGTATCAGCATTCAGAAACAACTAGAATATTGGTGGGAAACCTGGATAACATCAATTGGGCTACAGATTGGGATTACTGTTACAGATAATCAGACAATAGGAAAAACTTTAAATGAGGGAGAACATTCAAGCGTGCAATGTTTCTGTCACACAGTGAATCTCATAGTGAATGAAGCTATTAAAAGCCAGAGGATGGTTCAGAACCTGCTTAGCATTGCCAGAAAGATATGTGAACGTGTGCATCGCTCACCAAAAGCAAAAGAGAAATTGGCAGAGCTGCAGAAAGAATATCATTTGCCACAACATCAGCTAATCCAAGATGTCCCATCAAAATGGAATACATCATTTCATATGCTTGAAAGGCTAATTGAACAGAAAAGAGCTATTGATGAAATGTCTATAGAGTGTAGCTTCAGGGAATTAATAAGCTGTGATCAGTGGGAAGTGATGCAGTCTGTCTGTCATGCACTCAAACCATTTGAAGTTGCAAGTAGAGAGATGAGTACACATATGTCCACTTTAAGCCAAGTAATTCCAATGATTCATATTCTAAACCGGAAAATTGAACTACTGTTTGAGGAAACAATGGGCATAGATACTATGCTAAAGTCTTTAAAAGAAGCTATGGTGAGTAGATTATCCTCCATACTCCACGATCCAAGATACATTTTTGCTACACTTTTAGACCCTCGTTATAAGACCTCCTTATTCACAGAAGAAGAAGCAGAACAGTATAAACAGGACTTAATCAGGGAGCTAGAAATACTAAATGCTACCTCAGATGATAATAAACCAGTTTCCAATGGTTGTGGTATAGGTTCAACATCTAAAATCTCTTATGAGGACAATAGTCTTTGGTCACTGATGGAAGATATGAAAAAAGCAAAACTTCCAAAAGAAAAGACTAAATTGCCAGAGGAAATAGTGCTTTTATATCTGGAGGAAGAAGTGCTTGAGCATAATTGTGATCCCCTCACTTACTGGAATTTTAAGAAATCATCTTGGCCAGTATTGTCAAAATTGGCTGTTCGATTCCTAGGTTGTCCTCCAAGCATCGTTCCATCAGAGAGATTATTCAGTACATCCAATGAAAGCATCAGCTTTAGTCAATCAAGACTAACAATGGAACACTTTGAAAAACTTATATTTTTGAAAGTAAATCTTCCTTTGATATACTTCCAGTATTGAAATTAATGAATAGGCTGCCAGTCTAAACTTGTTGTTCACTGGATAATTACTATATTTGTAACTTAATTGCTCCATTTAGGGGTCATGTATGACAGCTAATCAATGCCTCTTGTTTGAAACTTATATTTTTCAGTTCTATGTCTACATGTGCCTTATCAGTAGTCTTTCAGGCCAGATATAGTGTATATACATTTTCTTTTTTAAAAAAATCCTATTAGAATTAGCCTTGTCTTTGTCCCCACTATTAAAAACAATGTAGCTTTTGATTGAATATTGTAAATGAAATTTTAAAACATTTTGAATAGAATGGCAAAATGGATGTAAAAAGTTCTATTATGTAGCTTTTTATTCAATTATGTAAAAAAAGAAACCAGGTACTGTATATTAGCTGAACATTGCTTTAATTGCAGAAAAAACTGTATATAAAGGTGGAAATGAAGCCATCTTCCTATTTAGCAGGTTTTAACTGCAGGCTTAATGTACTTATGTTCAACTATGTATGTACTAAAGATGGCGGTTGAATTAGTATTTGACTAAACTTAGAGTTATTAAGAAACACCAGTTATACAGTAATCTATAAATTTGCCATTCATGGTCTTTATTCAGGTTTTTTTTACACTGTAACTGAATTAGAGCTTGAGTATTTATAAGGTTTTTGGGTGTTTATTTTCAAAATTTCCAATTAATGTTTGTTATTTAATGCAGTGCATTGAAAGATAAAAAAATATTAAAAAGGGCATCATGCCAAGTCTTTTACAATTGAATGAATTAAAACATTACTTCTTGGGGGAAATGTAGTTGAGGTTTCCCATGTAACTAAAACTCATATATGGCATTCTTCCATTATTTCTGTTATATGAAGTTGATTTTCAGTGAATATCCTTTCTAAGGTTGTGCAAATACTTTGGAAAAGGTGCTTCAGAACATGCAGGACTTGCATTGGATTGTCTTTGCATGCACAGGCACTTCACATGCACCTGAAGAATTTGCACAGCCCTTAGACAGGAGTCCTGCATAGAATGTTATATAGTAGAACTGACCATAATTGATAGTGTCTATCAGCCAAGTAGGATATTGTAGAATTTTCATAACCCTCAGACAGCAAGTAAAAATAGCCAGTATTTGCATTTGCTGTCCACATTTTAAAAGAATATTTCTCCCCCTCCTCTTCCCATCCCCCCAATGCATTGATAAAAAACAATGGGAAAATAAATTAACTACAGCTTTTAGGAAGGATGTAGTTTTGTTAAAATACTGTACTGTACCTCTGCCTAATTTTTGCATTTATTATGTTTTAGTGTATTTATAAATGATGGATTCAGTTTCTGAAATTAAACATCTTTGCAATTTTTAGAGAACGAGTCTACATCAGCCATTTTTCCCCCTTAGAATTCAATGGGGACTTAATGATTCTGGAAAGTGTATGGGCATAATAACTTTTGGAATAAGAATTAGAAGGCAAGTTTCTACAGTCGTTCAAACATTTCCTTGTAGTATTTCTATCTCCCATACAGTGAGATGTATGATGTAATGATGCAGTATGGCCCAGATATATTTGAAATATCCTCGATAAGTACAATATTGAGCTATTTTCTTTAAAGTGACCACATAAATCTTACTCAATTTAACTATATATATATATATATATATATATATATA
>AZIM01002066.1:29878-40732 GCA_000516915.1 Ophiophagus hannah | reverse complement strand
TAGTCCAACCCCTTGCTCAAGCAGGAGACTATACCATTTCAGACAAGTGGCTGTCCTGTCTCTTCTTAAAAGCCTNTTCTAGTCCACCCCCTTGCTCAAGCAGGAGACTATACCATTTCAGACAAGTGGCTGTCCTGTCTCTTCTTAAAAGCCTNCAGTGATGGAGTGCCCACAACTTCTGAAGGTAAGCCATTCCACTGGTTACTGATAATTGTTCTTACTGTTAGAAAATTTCTCCTTATTTCTAGATTAGTTTTCATCCATTTTTTCTTGTCTTGCTTTCTGGTATTTTGGAAAATAGGTTGATGCCCTCTTCCCTGTGGAACATATTGGAACACTGCTATCATGTCACCCTACTCCTCCTCTTCACTAGATTAGACATATCCAATTCCTGTAACCATTCTTCATATGTTTTAGCCTCCAGCCCCCTAAGCATCTTTGTTGCCTTTTTCTGCACTCTTCCCAGAGTTTCAACACCTTTTTTATAATATGGTGACCAAAACCAGATGCAGTATTCTAAGTATGGTCTTCCTAAGGCTTTATAAAATGATACTAATACTTCATGTGACCTTGATTCTATCCCTGTGTTAATGCAACATATAATTTCATTGGCTTTTGAATATAATTTATATCTTACTTTATATAATATAGTGTATAATCTAAATATATTATATTTTATATATTTATATATTATATTTTATGTAATATAATCTATAATATAATGTATATTTTACTTTATAAGTAAATGATATAATCCAATGGACTTAGTTCTCTATGAACACATGAAGTAAAAATGAGCAATTTGTGAATTGTACACAACTTAGAAAGCACATCACTGGAATTTGGCACCAACAGCTCAGAGCTGATGAATTTGGCAAAAAGGAAATACGGAATGAACCCATGCACTTGGGTTTTGAGTGGGATCTAAATATTTAAATAACTATTAGCCATCACTACCCTTTATTTCCAGAACAATTTTGCAAGCCAACTGATTCTTCAGTCAATTCTATAAATTTCTAGAATGTTTTACTACTTCAAAATCCTTAAAAACATATCCTTTGCAGCCTCTGGAAGCTCCCATGGCTTAGTCTTTTTCATTCTAAGGAAGTTCCTGTTAACAGGCCTTCAGTGTCTGTATATGTGTTTCTGCTTCATTGGCAAGATAATTTGAGTGGGAGGAAAATAATTCCAATCAACCTCTCTGTCTTCATGCATTGACTATCTCAGCATCCTTCAACAGTGAAAAGGATGAAGAGAAATGTTCTTGTGGAAAGAGGACATAGAGACTGAAGGATCTAATAGGAGAGCCTGACTGGCTGGCTCCAGTTAATCATACCAATTAATGCATTCAGTCTTGCTTGGTATTTGTTCTGCTCCCATCCATCTTTTCCTTTTAATATTTATGAGCTCAAGAGCTACCAGATTGCCAAATTCTTGTCTGCCAACTTCCAGTCTCGCTGAAGAACATATGCAATGAAAATAACATGGCATCTCCAAGTCCCTGGAGCATGCATATAAATAGCATACAATTTGTACCCTACATTAAACTAGCGAACACATGCTGTATCTCATTTCCCCTGTTCCATTCACAGCTCAGCTTTGGTGGATGACTCCCTGTGATTAGGTAAACATGGATAAGCATCATTCCTCATTAACACTTAACTAAAATCTGCACTCAACTAATAAACCAGGGTTTCCAGTCAACCAGAAGTGATTGACATTCCATCTTCAAAAGTCATACTTCCTACTAAAGGAACTATATATTCACATAAATTAGAGTAGATAAAGGTGTGGTGCAAAAGCATCTACAAACCAACGAATGGCCATGCTTTAACATTCTAGGTACTATTAATCAGACATGATGACTATCCCGTGTTTTTGTATTACAATTAACAACAGAGAAGTGGTGCATTCCGATTAACCTGATGCAATTATTCAGGTAAGAACGTAGTATATGCATTCACATTAACTAGCCGGAGTGGTTTAACATGTTGTGCAAATGTGGCCTTAAGAGTTTAGTCCAAAGAGCCTCTTTTCCATCAACTACAAAAATGTCCTCCTCCAGAATTTCATATTAGTAACCAGGTTGATATGTTAGCTTTACCTTTTAATTGAAACAAGAACTTTGGGCTAGCTGCTGGGAGAAACTAAGCAACTGGCCAATGCTTCAGGCAGTACTTCCCTTTGACTAAGCTGTTATTAGAATACAGATTCTCTTAAATATTATTCTAACATTCCTGACCTGAATAAATCCTTTCATCCCAAATCAAAGCTTATAATGCTAAGAACATCAAGCTTGGCCAGAATCAACTTTTATGTCAAGCCTGCTACAGTCCATCTTCAAAGCAAGGCAATAAAATGTAATTTTCTTAAGGCTTTGCTGTGCAAGAGAATTAAAGATCAGATGGTCCCAGTGAATTTATTTTAATCATAAAGACTTAAATGAACATGCATAAAAGAATGGTTCTCCCTCAAATTATCTCCGATCAAGCATGGAGTGTAGCCTACCTGAAAGGCCATTTGAGATCCTATGAGGCAGCTTACTTACTTCTCTGCTTGTGGTTGTATCTATACAGAATGGGCTACAACTGATTTTCTTCATTTTGTGAGGTATTTCCTTCACCATAATATTCATGCACTGTGGATGGATGGCCAGAACAATTGGTAGCTCACTTTAGACAATTTATATCACTCCTTACTGGGAATACAGAGCTGTCTGGATAGCAGTCACTGAATTAGGCTGTAAGGATGTAACCTTAGCAATTACTTGTTGTCTTATTTTGTATTCTTTTTGGTTACAGACTTCAAGGAGAATGTGCATGGACAAGGACTAACAATTGCTTATTTGTATGTTGCTCTCTTTTAGCTGATTAAACAAACCAGAATAGAGATTAAGGAAAGTGATCAACAATATGTTATGAATGGGAAGTACTAAGCTTTGCTTAAAGGAGAGGTGTCTCTTAAAGAGAGCCAATTTGGTATAGCGGTTAAAGCACCAAGCTAGAAACCAGAAGACAGTGACTTCTAGACCCACCTTAGGCACAAATCCTGGGAACAGTCTCACTCAGCCCTAGGAAGAAGGACATGGCACCAGAGGTGGTATTCAGCAGGTTCNAGTTCAGAGAACCAGCAAACACCACCTCTTATTGGAGATTTTACAGTATCCTTCCCCTGCCACGCCCACCAAGCTACAGAACCGGTACTAAAACAATTTGAATCCCACCACTGCACGGTACCATTTCCCCAAAACATCTTGCCAAGAAACAGCAAGAATTGCTGTTTCCAGGAGTCAACACTGACTCAAAGGCACCAAAAGAACAAAAAATAAATAAAAATCCTCTCTTAACAAACAAACAATAAAACCCTCTTGACCTACAAAATGTATGAATTTCAATCAAACTTTCAGCCAAGAAATTGAATTGAGACTGTTATGAACACCTTAGTGTTTGATCCACAATAAAACTAAAACATACTGCCCTAGTGGTTCTCCCAGATTCCCTCAATAATGGGATTATTCTGCACTGTCTTTCTAGTGGTTCTGGTCCTTTATGCTGAATCCTGTTCAGAAAGAGACTAGTGTCTCGTAGGGTATTATCTGTCATGCTGTTCAATATCTACATAAAATCATTAGGAAAGGTCATTTGGAGCTTTGGTGTAGGGTACCAGGGATATGTGAATGATATTGTTTCTAATGCTTCTTATCATCCAACTCTGTTATCTAAGTTCATTAACACACTGAAATTATACAAATTGAAATTAAATCCAGGCAAAGCACAGGTGTGGTTGGTTAAATGCAAACTGAATGGCTGAGATTCAACCTTTTGGGGATGAGGCTACACTTACCCTATAGATCAAGTAAGGAGTCCGAAGTGCCCAACCTGCTCCTTGCTGCCAACTACAACTACAGGTGATACCTCTTGAGAAAATTTGCCCAAGTAAGGCTCAAGACCCAGCTCTGAGCCTTCTCAAATGAGTCAGATTGTGGCATTCTAAGTTCTATGAAATATCCCTTGCATAGATTAGCATGGACAACTGGGTTGTAACTAATGGAAAATGCTGCCAGAAGGCTGCAAACCTGTGCAAATTATGGAGGTCATGTAGTACCCATGCCAAAACATGGCCTATTACTTATAAGGCAAATATTGTTGGTATTAACATTGAGAAGCATGACCAGTCATTAGGATCTATATGTAAAGCCCTTCTGAAAATATCTTTGCTGTCAGAGATTCATCTAACTGGCATGGAGGAAAAGGCCTTCTCCTGAACTCCTTTCAAGCTCCCTCTGGAGTTGCATTTAATCACCACGATTTCAGTTTATAGAAAGGCAATAAAGGCATATCTTTTTATCCAAGATTTTTATCTTTTAATTAGTTTAGTATTTGTTTTAATATTTTTAAACCTTTTTAGCTATCCCAAATGCTTGCCTAAACAGAAAGAGAAGCTATAAAACAAGTAAGTGGATTTGCATATATTTAATTGATGATTGAATGAGTAGTACACCCTGATTTTGAAATGTGCAACATCTTTACCCGGATTTCTATTAATGTAATTTGGCAACAACCAGGGTTAACTTCCATGTTTTTTAACCTATGCACACAGAAGTATCCAAGATTTATATTAACTGAAAAATAGATTCCTTTGTTGTTCGCAAAAATCTAATAAACCATTTTAAACATTTGCTTACAACTCCAAAATTACTTAGATTTTATAAACAAAATGTAAAGAAACCATAAAAAACTTGTTTTTAATTGTTAGTTTGCCAGGACTTAGGTACATATGTTGAACAAAAGCAGCAGCTCCTTATTTGAAACTAAATAACCCAGACACATAAAAGTAATTTCTGACACACCCCTCAAATTAAAGGGGATATGTTTAAATATAAATACCCCTAGTCTAATGAACACTCTGGAATACAGAAATCAAATGTCCTGATCTAGGACAACAGGCTATCAGACCAGGCATCAGGCTAGGCAGAATTCTGATGGCTGGTGGCCATATTTAATATTTTGGAATGGAAGAGCTGGATAGTGATGAAAAAAGTGGAGCTTTCCCCCTGTACTACCATAGGTTTGCAGTACAATGGTTGTAGTTTCCCACCTAAAAATGGTCAGAGTAAAGAGGGCTATAGAGATGAACAAAAACTAAGTTTGGAGGCCACTCGCTACACACTCCTGCCTTAAAGAAGCTAATGAGATTTAAAAAGAAGTCTTACCCAACTTTGCTGGGAAATCGGAGGTGGACGATAAGTGACCTTTCAAAGATGTTGCTGAAAAACATCTTTCAAGGTTGGGTAAGACTACTTTTGATGCCCACCTTCTTCTACTATTGGTTATGCTCACCAGAACTGCTGGGAGTTGTAGTTCAGCAATGTTTAGAAGGCCACGGGTTGTTTTACTCTGATCTATATAATAGGGTCTCAATTTTAGATTATCTGCATGTTGGTTCTTATATTATGCTTGGCATCTCATCTTCACTGCAAAGAGAAGGACTACTAGAAGACAAGGAATAGACAACCTGATCTTTACTTATGTCTTCCTGATGAATTCCTATGCAACTTTCTGGCTAAGAGTTGAAGAACACTAGCCCTGAATAGGCAAAAATAAATATAAGAGCAAGAGACCATCATGATGATAATCTCATATATAACAGGGGAGTCCAACCTTGGCAACTTTTAAGACTTGTGGACTTCAATGCCCAGAATTCTCCCATGACTGGCTGGGAAATTCTGGGAGTTGAAGTCCACAATTCTTAAAAGTTGCTGCAGTTGGACATCTCTGATGTATAACAAACTGCAAAAAAATTATCTTCTTTCTTATATACACAGTAAACTTACTTCCAATCCAAATTGGCTTCTAAAAATCGAGACACGCCAGTCTGTGCTGCAGCCCCATCAATGTGGATAGAAACATCTGCAAAAAAAAAACAAAACCCCAAAACACCCAAACCAATATACGTGAAAGCAAGGAGTGATTCCAGTCTCTACTAACGGGCAAGCTTGTGGATTTGTATTTATTTTATTCTTTGAAAAAAATCCTAAATTGCCAAAACTGAAATAGAAAATTTTGGATGGCTATTGTACTGGAGATGCTAGGTGTGGAATATATATATACTTAAAACTAATGAATGAGTTGCTCAACCTAGAATTTAGCCTTTTTTAAAATTAATTAAAGGAGCAGGTCACGTGAGGGAAAAAAAAGCAAAGCACCAACATCTGTTGACTTATTTACTCACAGAAGTGCCTTTGGGCCTCAACAAAATGAAAACAGCACTTTCAGTGGAAGTTATCTCTTGTTCATGCTTTTACAGCTTGGACATCTGGAAAGAGGCACTAAAACAGCCATACTGAGCATTCAAAATACATTCAAAATGCCCCTCAATATATTGTATGAGGAGATTCTTTGCTGAGCTCACCGCATGCTTGTTACTGAATACTTGTATCCCCCTTGCAAACCCCCTTCCTATATAGCTTTGTAAAGGCTCTGCTAAGAATGACAAAACTTTCCCATCACTTGATTGCCAACTGTCAGAATACTAGAATTCTGTAGCAAATACAGGTAGTCCTCAACTTAGGACCACAATTGAGCCCAATATTTCTGTTGTTAAGTAAGATGTTTTTTGAGTTTTGCCCCATGTTATGACTTTTCTTGCCTCTGTTGTTAAGTGAATCACTAGTTTGTAACCCGGTTGTTAAATGAATCTGGCTTTTCCATTGACTTTGCTTATCAGAAGATCGCAAAAGATGATCACATGATCTTGGGACACAATAATGGTCATAAATATGAACTAAGTGCCAAGTATCTGAATTTTGATCACATGATCACGGGGATGTTGCAAAGGTTGTAAGTGTGAAAAATGGTCATAAGTCACTTCTTTCAGTGTAGTAACTTTGAATGGTCACTAAATAGTCTACTAAGGGATAATACTTAGTATCATCTCTGGGTTGGGGAGGGCAGGATGCCTCCAAATACTACTTGTAGAGAAACAATAGAAGGATAGGGGTAACTGCTTGTCTGCTTGTGAGTCCCCACTATAGCATGAATTATATGGCAATGCCTATCTGAATATAAGAAAATCTTACATTCAGATAAGCATTGCCATATAATCCACATTACAGTGCAACTCTCTTCTTGACATCACAGTTAAGAGTGTCCATTCCCAGTACTGTAACCCTTGTTAAAGAAGCTAATTTGATAATATGTACCAACATCATGCCCTCTTCATGCCACTTAACATATGTACAGCACTACAGCTTTAAGGACCATGCTGGCTGGGGGAACTCTGGCACTTGAATCCACACACCTTCCAGTTGCCAAGGTTAAAGAACACCGTTTTATGACATTAACATCCTATTCCTAATTGCCTTCACGGCATAGTTCCTCCAATTCCGCAAGAGGTTGAAAATGTATGCAAATGTGTAATACACAGGGCCTTTCAACCAATGGTGGGATTCAAGTAATTTAACAACCGGTTCTTCCTAATCACCGGCTGGGTGGGCATGGCCGTGGTGGGTCATGTGACTGAGTGGGCATGGCCAACTCTACATCTGTCATGTGGGTGGTGCCTGCATGGGCCAGGCAGGGTTAGGGAGGGAATCCAGGGGTCTCCAGTGGGTGGGGCAGAAGGGGGAGGGCAGGAGGAAAGAAAGATTCAATGTGTGTGTGTGTATGTGAGACAGAGAGAGAGATAGAGAGGGAGGGAGGGAGAGAGAGCGCACACCACCGCCAGCCCTGATATAACTCTGTGATTGGATAGGATCTCTCTCCCTCCCTCCCTCCCTCCATTTCTCTCTCACTTTCTTTCTCTCTCTCTCTCTCTCTNCTCTTTCTCTCTCTCTCTCTCGCTCTCTCTCTCACACACACACACACACACACACACACACACACAGAAGTTGGATAGGAAGGATACCTCTCTCTCTCCCAGCTCCCCCTCCCCTCCCCTCCCCGTTTCAACTTATTTGGCTTCGTGGTCTGTGTTGTCTGCCTCATATCTTATCACCCTATCACAGGTCACACCCTCCAAATGGGAAAAGGCAGTGTAAGGCTTAAAAGAGCAAGCTTTAAACCTGCCGGTTTATCTCTTGAAACCTCACAGAGTGCAGCAACAAAAGAATGGCCCGTGTGTTTAGTTCCATCCAATCTGCAGAAGGGGCCGCAAAAAGTATCAAGCCGCCAGATGACTTTTTTTTTTTAATCAACCCAGTTTTACTCACCTGCTGTTGGAGGTACCAGCTGGTGTAGTTTTTGCATAGCAACTCCTCCAGGGTAATTGAAGTGGGACACATAGAGTGATGCTCCTGAGTAAGCAGCATTAGCAAAAAGGTGTGCTATAACAAACAGAGTACCTAATTTGTATAACCATGATTTCTTGTAATTGTTCAGACTGTGTAGAAAAAAAAATAGTGTGTTTAGTGGGCCAATATATCCAACTCCAATACACAGCTGTTGAAAGATCACACTGAATGTTAGGTTACATGAATTGTAGATGTCATTTTTGTATTGTATTAAACTTGTTTACTGTCAGAGGTGAGAGCCCTGGGAGTACATCCTACAGACACAAACAGTTTTCCTTTGAAATTTGCATTTCTGCCTTCAGTTAAGTGTGGTTCAGCATGATGCTCAAACCCTAAACTGCAATTAACTCTAGCTCTAAAACACAGGACAAAGTCAACCTGATTTAAAATACTATACATTGATCTGGTCAATTTATTCAGGTTAATACTAAACCCTGATTAGATAGAAATGAAAGTAATACTTTGCAATTTTGGAAGAAGTTCAAACTTTTAGTGCAGGGATTCCCAACCCCTGGGCAGCTGACCTCGTTGAGTACCGGGCAACGCAAGCGGTGGGCGAGCGTGCAAAGTACATGCGTGAGACTAGGTTGTACATGGGAAACCATCCCCTCCCTCCCTCCCTCCCTCCCTCCGCCATTGGTTCATGGAGCCAGAAAGGTTTGGGATTGTTGTTTTATTGGACTTTAAAGAGCAATGGGGGCAGGGGCAGAATTTACTACATACAATATGCCCTAATAAAATAAGGTTTGTTTTTAAGAGGGTTTTTTTTAATCCTTTGTAGAGACAGACGTTGATTTTCTGCGATTTAAAATTCATAGGACTAAGCAGCTTGCATATTTTCTAATCGAAAAGGTCATGGGAAGTGTCACTCTTCATCCATTTTACATCTTATTCACTCTCATCAGGTCTTAAGGCCAATATTAAGTGACTGGGTGCCCTGAGCGAATGACAGAATAAGAATCTTTTATTCCGAGTCAGCCTTTCCCAATCTGGGGCCCAAAAGATGATTAAAAGTGCCACTCCCAGAATTCCTGTCAAGGTTATTTGGACAACAATGTGATTGGTAAACTAGCAAGCGGTGAAAAATGAAGTCAAGATCTTGATACAGAAATTAAATACAGTATATACAAGTACACTTACATTCGTGAGCAGCCTTTGGCAGCCACTATATTCAAAACTGGAAATGTATATATTATAAACCGCAGCTCTTTGTGTGGGAGGAAGGAATACAAGAAAATAAAACCCAGTGAAGGTAGAATTAATACCCAACATCTTCGGTCTACTGCTCCTAGTGGTAGAAATACAATACTGCAACCCAGAGCTCGAGGCAAGGCAGAGTAAAAATACCACAAGAAAGGCGAGGTCTTTAAAAAGACAGTTAAGGAATTTTTAATTAAAAAAGACTATTTGAATTAATACTTTTCTCAATGTGTGTCTTCTACATTTCCAAAATTGTCTAGAACATCATATAGCCACTTGAAACTTTCTAGAAAATACTATTTTAAATGTTTTCTTATGTTTATACTTCTTTGCTGTATGAATAAGCTACTTTGTCATACATAACATATATTCAGTGAGATACAAAACCACCTCTTTCATTTAATACTTGTATGAAAAAAGTACAAAGCATGTCTGCTAATGCACCCACACACAAACATCCCCCGTTCCCATTTACCTCACCTCGGATGCCCCTAATCTGTCACTGAAGAACTCATGATCTAAGTCTAGACTTTTATGTAACCAACAAAACCACACAATACATTGTGTGAAGAGAACCACTGATTTAGCAGAATTCCATTGTTTGAGATACAATGCATTGCAGGTTAACAATTTTTGAACGGAGGTATCTGAAATGGGCCAACTTAAGAATACATCCAAAATTTGGGACCCATAACTTCAAAGGGAATGAAATTTGGGGAAGTTGTGGCTAGACAGTGCTACTAGCTGCTGCTACACTGCTGGGCTTCTGCTGTGATTGCATCATCTTTATTTTCAACATTCTGTGACAGTTTCCTAGGCAGTCCCACAACACCTCACACCTTCTCCAAACCAGCAGCAGTCACCTGCTGCCAAGGGAAAGGAAGGGAGAAAGGAAGGAACAAGGAGAAAGGAATCCCCCTACACCTTTTCTGGACTATGCCCCCCCATGTGCACTCCCCCTACCTGTGCTATGTCCCAATATCTCCTCCCTGATTCACACAGCACCTCTCACACACTCCCAGTCACCCTTCACAAACTGCTCACCCAAGTGATCTCCCCAACCAATATGGTACCTCTTGTGCAACCCGATACACCATGCCTATACCCCATATATTCATGGCTCCCTTCCCCATCCACCAACCGCCACTTACCAGTCTGCAGGCCTTGCAACTTCCTGCTGGCTACCTGACTGATTTTTTCCCTACAAGCAAAGTAAATGAGAAATCTGGCAGGAATGGGAAGGAGGGAGGGAGGAAGGAAGGAAATGACAGGTGGAGGAAAAGGAGGCAGGAAAAGGTAGTGGAGGGCAGGAAGGAAGTTCTCCGCTCCGATCTCCGCTCCTTTCGCCGCGATCTGAAAACCTG
>AZIM01002066.1:0-19737 GCA_000516915.1 Ophiophagus hannah | reverse complement strand
GAGGAGGAGGAGGCAAAGGCAGTGTTTCCATCTGCCGCTGCCCGGGTTTGACACGGGAGGAGGCGACTCCAGTGAATCGGTGTGTGTGTGTGGAGTATTTCTTGCAATTCGGGCAAGAAGTCCCTCTCCCATCAAAAAAAAAAAGGGGGGGGGTCTTTGTGAGCCCAGCGGAGCCTGTTTCTCGATCTTTTCTCTCCCGTTGCCCAAATCCAGCGCTGGCTCCTTGTTCCTTCCTCCCTCTTGGCTGACCTCCGTTACGGAGTCATGGCATTTTTTCCATGCTTTTTGGACGAATCCTCATTACTGGCAACTCCCCGGGTGGAAGATCCTTGGAAGAGAGAGGGGGAAAACAACGCTCCTCTCCACTATTCGATCTCCTGTAGGAAGGATCTTCTCTTCCTTGTGTGCGTTTATTATTATTATTATTATTATTTACACAATTATTACGATGGCTTCTGTTTTATTTTTCCCTTCTTAATAGGCAGCCTTAGTTACCCCAGAAACTGGGATGTTGGTAATAGTAATAAATCCAAATTAAAGGATATTGGGTGAGTAAAGACACTTCCTTGCAACGGAACTGATTTATACGGGGATGATCTCTTCATAATTCCTCGCTTTTTAAAAAAAAAAATATTCTAAAGGATGACGTCACAATCCTGAAGAATGGAACCTTGCGTACGTCTACGGTTCGGTTCCTAGCTCTTATCTTTTCTTTTTTTTTTAAACCCCTACGTGGGCTTCTCATTGGCTCGGAGCGTGGCGAGCCGCGATTGGACCACGTGCCCTGCTTTCCCAGCACGAGGGTCTCCGGTGGGAGCCGAACGATTGGCCGGAGGTGAGCGTGGGCGGGACTAAGAAAAAGCAAAAGAGTTCTGAATGAGAGCCGGCCTTCGAGCTGACGGGGGGCGTTTGCCTAAAGCGATGAAAGCCGGTCGGGCTGCGTGGAGATGGCTGGAAGCTTTTGCTTTCCTGGCCCTCCTCTCCTTCCCGCCCGCGTCGCAGGCTCTGGGATCCCCTGAGGAGAGGCTCCGGCAGGCCTGCAACACCTGTCGAGGGATCGTCGACCGCTTCACTCAGGTGAGAGAGGCAGGGAAGCTGAGGGTACCTTTGCTGAGCAGCTTAAGGAGGGCGAAGGGCGAGAGACCTTGGCTTAACTGCTTCCACTTAACGGTCCAAAATAGTAGGAGAAAGTTGGTTTTCCCCGCCCCCTCATTAAAACTAGCTTCTTAAATAAGGGTAACACCAACAAATTACTGTGTACTGTGTTCCGTGTACACAAAATATTTGTGTTCTGGCTTATTTTTAATAGCATTATTCGTTAGGATTGTGTCTTTACAGGGAGGCTTCAGAAATTAACTCGAGGCAGTGATCTTAACATTCCTGCGTCCTTGTTTTCCCCACAAACAACAACCCTATGAGGTGGGCTGGGAAGAGAGAGAGGGAGAGAAGAGAGAGAGACAGACAGAGAGAGAGAGAGAGAAAGACAGAGAGAGAGGGAGAGAAGAGACAGACAGACAGACAGACAAAGACAGAAAGAGAGGGAGAGAAGAGAGAGACACAGAGAGAATGACAAAGAGAGAGAGAGATGGAGAGAAGAGAGACAGGGAGAGACAGAGAGAGAGAGTGACAGAGAGACAGAAAGAGAAGGAGAGAGACAAAGAGAGAGAGAGAGAGAGAGAAAGACAGAGTGTAATAGATAAAGAGACAGAGACTGGCCCAAAATGACCCAGCCGGCTTTTATGCCTAAAAAGCAGAGCTAGACTTCAGAGCCTATGCAAGTAGTCCTCAACTTATAACCATTCATTTAGTGACCATTGGAAGTTTTTTTTTTTTTAAATGTCATGACCGTTTTTCACACTTACAACCCGTTGCAGCATCCCGACAGTCACGTGATCAAAAACCGGACAGTAGGTAACTAGCATGTATTTATGACGTGACACTTTTTTTGCAGTCATGTGATTACCATTCCCTGCCAGCTTCCAACAAGCCAAGTCAATGTAGGAAACTAGATTTGTTTAATAATGGCATGACTGGCTTAACAACTGCAGCGATTCACTTAACAACTGTGGCAAAAAAATGTAAAACAAATCAACTGCCTTGTTTCGCAGTGGAAATGTGTATGCTCAGTTATGGTCATAAATCAAGGACTGCCTGTACTAGCACCTCTGTCAGTGCACAAAACTGGCTCTCATGTTCTAGAAATGTTTCTTTTAAAAAAAAATCCTTAAATTTTAAACAGTGACAGAAAGCATTTGTTAAAACACTTCCTAATTCAATTTTATGGTGTTACAAATAGGGATATGGATTTATACTTAGGCTGGTACATAATGTGTGAAAGTAACGTGGAAAAATCAGATTCCAACCTTTTTAAAACTCAGATATATAGTATCTTAACTTATGAACTGAGAAAATATTTATTGAGAATGGTATAAAATTAGAACTATTTCATATTGGGATTAATTATTGGAAAGAAGAGTACTATTAGTGCATTGACACTAGTGAAAATTTGAATTGTTACTGGTTTCAAAGCATGTTGATAGAAGTGCTTTCAAAAATGCTGATTAATATTTGCTGGTTTGTGTGCGAACAGGTAGAAAGAGCAATAATCTATCAATTAATAGGGCTTAACCTTTGTATGGACTTGAAGTATGAGCTTTCAAAAAAAAAGTAAATTAATTCATTTGCAGAGTAATACATTTCTGTATTGTATGTATACTTTCTGTAAATATTTCTTGCTGGACCTCGATATAGTATACTATCCATGGAACCGGTCCCTGGTGCCCAAAAGGTTGGGAGCCGCTTGGCTAAGGTATACGTTTTTTTGAAAAAGGGTCTGCATTTTGGTAGTAAAAACAATATTTTGAAAAAATATTCATTTTATCAAATTTGTGTTCTAAAGGGGCTAACAGACACAGCAAAGAAGAACTTTGGAGGTGGCAATACAGCTTGGGAAGAAAAAACATTATCAAAATATGAATCAAGGTATAGCATATATTATTTTTCTTCTCAATGTGCTAATAGGCTTTGCAGTGAGCAAGATCAAGATGCCTGATACTGAATACAGTATATAAAGCAGAAATGTTAATTTAGAGTTAAGTACCTGACTCTGTTTGAAGACAGTTGGCTAGCAAACATACTTTTCTTTTTCATGTTGGCATGTTTAAGTTTGACCCAAGTATCAACATGTAACCTGGCCCATACTATAGTTTCGTAATCTCAAATCCAACACAAATATCACAGCAACCAGAAAAAAGAGGAATTTGTACATGCAAGGATGCAAGCTTTAAACAAGTCCAGATGTTGCTTGTTTGGGCTGCTGAAAATGTCCAAGCCTAGTGTCTAACTTTACTTTAATATTACTGTGCCTAATGTGGCAGGGTTTTTTTTAAGTTTATTGGCTGCCTATCTCACTATGTGGCTACTCTAGAAGGCTTACAATAATAAAAATGGAAAAATGAAAAAAGCATAAACATAATAATGGAACAATAGAATAAACAATAAAAAGAAAACTGGGTATACAGTGATATGAAAATAAAACATGGGTGTCTCAGAATTGACTAACTGTCAGGATTCCAGCGATTGGCCTAATTAAATCATGAGCCTTGAACCAAACTTCAAAAAACTTCAAAGAATTCATTAGGAGTGACATATTGGCATGACCTGTATGTAGCCGATTCTGAGACATGTAATATCACTGTCACCTTTGACCCTGGTTTCCCCCCACCCCTTTGGGTGTATCATAATTCATATTCTCCAACGAAACACATCCATAGCCAAGAGTCATCAATCATATTCTCCAATTAGAGATTTGAGCAGAAGAAACTTCAATCGCCTAGTTACAATCTCTGCAAGAATGAATGGAATGCACTTTCGATTCCAAACTGCTGCACTGCTTTTTCAAACTCCTTCCCCCCTCCCTTTCTGTTGGCAACTATAAAATGGGCATATAAATGTTTTATGAGTTGACAATGGACAGGTGGGGAAGCAGGGAGCAAGGACAGGTGGAGTTTGCTATCAGTCTAGTAGGGCCCCCCCGCCCCACCTCCCATGTCTTCTAGTCTTCCATTAGATTCCCAGACCAACCAGCAAAACCGATCTTCAGGTTTTTATGGAAGATTAGGAAAGTGGAGTCAGATCTCACCATGCAGGGTAGGATGTTCTAAAGAGTGGGTGCTCTGGCAGAGAGGATTCTTCTTCTGGATCCCAATAGTCAGAGTTCCCTGACTGACAGCATCCACAGTAGACCCTTTTTGCCAGCATAAATGTAACGGTCTTGTCATAGTAGAATGAAATGGTTCATCACATAATCTAGACCTATGCCACTAAAGCTTTAAAAGTCATAACCAACACCTTGAACTGCACCCAAAAGCAGATTGATACCCACAGTTCAGTTCACAGACTAGAGGTGCAATACGGGCTATTCTAGGGGGCCCCAAAGACTGCTCTTACTGCCGGACTTTGAACCAGCTGAATCTTCCAAATGGATTTCAAGGCTAGAGCACATTGCAATTGTCCAGATGAGAGGTGATTAGAGCTCAAATAACTGAGTACAGGGAATCAAGAAAGGCCACAGCTGGTGCATGAACTGGAGCTGTATAAAAATTCTTCTAGTCACACCCATCAGTTGCTCTTGAAACAGGAGTTGTGAGTCCACAAGAGCCTGCTCCATTGCGAATTGGAGTTGCATATTGGATCTGAATGGGATAATGCAACCCATCCAGAACTAAGGAACACAAAAACTCTTGAAGCTCCATGCACCCAGAGCCGCTCAGTTTTCTCAGAGTTCAGTCGGAACCTATCCAGGTCACTACAGCCTCCAGGCACCTTGAGAGGATAAAGACAGAATCACTCAGATTACCAGATACAGAGCTGAGTATTATCGGCATACTAATGATATATCACTCTGATGTTAAATAGGAGAGCAGAGAGTACTGAGCCCTGCGGGATACCCCAAGCAAGCAATGGGGTAGATCTTTCACTATCAACACCTATTGGGACCAGCCCTGGAGAAAGGAGCTAAACCAGTGCAAAACTGCCATTTATCCCCAACTCACATAGCCAGCCCAAAGGAATCCATGGTCAATGATACCGAAAGAAGTTGAGAGGTCAAAGAGAGTGAAAATGTTTGTATTAGCCCCATCTCATTCTTACCCGAGATCATCCATAAGTGCAACCAAACTGTCTCTGTCCCATAGCCTGGAACATGACTGAAAGGGGTCCAGAAAATCTGTTTCATCCAGGACCCTCTGAAGCTGCCAAGCAACCACTTTTTCCATCACCTTCCCTAAAAAGGGAAGATGGGAAATTGGATAAAAGTTGTCCAGATAGGTGGGGTCAAATGATTTTTTTTTTTTAAAGGAGAGGATAAACCAAGGCTCAGATGGTCATCTGACACCCCCCTCCTCCCCGGCCTAAGAGGGACGAGGTGATCCAGAACAGGGCTGATGGTAACATTCTACAGAAGCAATAAGAGAGGAGAAATAGTATTATTTTGCCACTTTTATTGCCACTTAATAGCGGCTTTAAGTTGTATCCAATCAGAGTCATCCTTTGTTTTTCTCCAGCGGGTGCTCTAGACCAAGGGTCCACAGACCGGGTCTCATTGGGTCCATGCAAGTAGTAGGTGAGCTCCATTTACGCCTTTGCTCTAGATGTCTCTTAATCTTTTTCAGAACCCTCAATTCCTCCATGAACCATGGGGAATGGTGGGTGTGAAGGATTGAGAGAGGTCTCATAGGTGCAATTCTGCCCACTTACGACTGGCACTCCACGATCATGTGATTACTATTTGTAAAGTTCTCTGCTGGCTTCCCCAAAAGTCAGTGGGGAAACCCAATAGGGTTGCAACCTGCTGCTGCCTGCTGAAAAAGTTCTCTCTTGTCTCCGACCTTTGTCTCTTTAACCTTTGTCTCAGCCAATGGCACAGTACAGTGAAAGTATACAACACATTCATTGAGTATCCCATTAATACCTGTGTTTCCAATCTAATTTAATTAATTTTAATTTTATCAGTCTGCTGATAAGGAAAAGCAGATAAAGGTGGCCTGTTGCATTATGCTGAGGTGTCCATTGTAGGTTAGCTGTGTAACTGAAAGTCTTCCATGCAGGCAGTTTCCTTCAGCAGAGAGCTCTTTTCAAAGTTTTAGCAGACTTGGGATGGTGAATGTTTTATTATTATAAGCTACTTCAGCTTAAATTAGTAGATCGATTATTTATGTGTTTGTTTATATTTTATGGTTCTAGACAACCTATATTCCTCAAGGACATTGTAGTTGTAGATTATATAGTTTTAGAAGTTAATAGCAACACTTAATTTTTTAAGATATGTGTTTTAATTTTTATGGACACTTCAGCACTGGGTCAGAATTCAATAAATCAACTCATTTCTTTTTTTATGTAGTGAAATTCGTCTTGTAGAAATTATAGAAAATCTGTGTGACAGTAGTAGCTTTGAATGCAACAACATGGTAGAGGAGCATGAAGAACATATAGAAACTTGGTGGTTCAAACGGTAAGTAAAACTACAATAATTCTTGTTTAAATATTGGCTGTAAGTGCATGGTAAAGGTAGGAATTTTTAAAAACAGATAATCTAAAGTAATATTAAATGCATTAGAAGCCCATTCTAAGCTGTAGTTTGATAATGTATTTCCTCTTTCGCTGTTAAATTGATAAGGCATGCTTATTTGCTATATACTTTAGTTAAACCTACATGAGTAGGATAAATTTGTTTTTGCTGCAGCATTTGTGTTGTGCCAATGGTTTTAAAAAATCTAAACTATTTTCAAAGATCTTGTGCAGAATAAAAGTAGATTGCATTTAGTGCAGCTGTTTCCCCTTCCCCTCCCATTTTGTTAAACAGTGGTAGACTACTTGGTGCCCTACAGAATTTTTGGACTGCTATGTCCATAATTATTAAGCAACGACCATGCCAAATCATCTGGAGGGTATCCAGTTGGCTATATCCATTTAGGGTGCAACCATCTAAACAAGGCAGGTGCTTTATGAATGGCACAGAATAATAAAAGTATACATCAAGTTCATTGGAGTGTCCCCTTGAGACATATATTTCCAATTTAATTTATCAGTCTGCTGATAAGGAAAAGCAAATGATGATGGCTTATTGCATTAAATTGATAGGTAGACTACCCTGAGTTTTTGCATCATCATAGGATGGATATAATCATTCTTGAAGTTTTGTAAACAAACTTCAATATCCTGCAGAAGCCTGGCATATTCTTTATTGGTGGCATTTAGTATTGAGATTTCCATCATTGTTGCTATACATGGCTGCTAGATGCTACAGTAATGCACGTGATAAGCATTCTAGACATTATTTCCTAGGATTCCATGATAAGGTTCTTGTTAATTCCAGATCGCATCTGCTCCATTTGCAACTAAAGAAGAGAATTTATCTAACTACCAGCCCTGACAGCACTACCTGGGATCAGAAGGGCAAGTTGTTCTTCTTTGTATATCATCACTTAGCTGCAAATCCTAAAAAACAGTTTTTGATCCTGAGATACAGCTACATTTTGCTCAAAAATTTTTTATTGAATACATATGTTCAGGGTTTTGGTGTGCATTTGTGTGAGACATGCATTCATACTAATTCATTCTTTTACACATTTGTAATGATACCTTGCCCTTGATTAGTGATCCCTGGTTACGTTAGGTTAAAGCCTCTTCCTTGTCCTATTCTGATAATTTTGAGCTTAATGGCATTTCCATAGACTCCACTGAAAAAGGTCTACCAACGTAAGATCTGTAGCTATTGGTTTTGTTCTTTTTTTAACTCTGGTGTTACAGATTATTATGCTCAATACGTGTGTGCCTGTGTGTGTGCCTGTGTAAGTGTTATGCACTGAGGAGGTTGTCAGTTGTCTCCAGCTGCTGCTACAGAGCTACTGAAAACTTTAATCATATCTTAAATATGAGAGAGGGGTTGAAAAGATATGACTTTCTCCTCAAATGAAATTATCAGCAGTTACTAACTATCAAACTGTAGTTTTAATTGAAAGCCCCTTGATTCTTTAAAAATAAGTAATCTCCTGGACCCAGCCCTTTTTCTTTTTGGTGTAAATATCTGAAATATTCTATTCAGTATCACTTTCTTACTGTTCTTAGGTCAAAGTTCCATAATTTGGTTTCTCTCAATTTAAATAGATAGCCACCTAAAGTCACCCCAAACAGCAAAAAAGGGTTATATAAATTTAATAAATAAATAAAGGAAAATATTATTGATTCTAAAATTCCTGGTAGAGCTTTTCACTGCTAAATCCAGCTTTCTGCTCTTCCCTTGTCCTTTTAAACTTTGCTGCCATTTTTCACACAGGTAATTATTCTAATTATTAATGCCTTGTGTTTCTAAACACAAGTCCTAAATTAGTTTTCTCTTGAGTATCTTGTTCAGTATTTCACTTGTTGAACCCCTGATCTGATGCACTTCCTGGCCACATAGAATTTTATTCTAAGATTTTTAAATTATGATAGATAGTATAGTTAACATCCTAGTTGTAGAGTTAGAGTTATGCCTAACTTTAATGCTTAGAGTTAGGGCTTAGCCTTAGACCAAATACTGCAACTGGTAGGTTGCAAATGGATACAGGCAGAGATCAGTCAGCAATTGAAAATGCAAGCTCTACTAATGCCAATCAAAATTCAATCTCACTATCCACTGTTTGTTATTTTTTTTAAAAGTATGACTGGAAATAATGATGGGTCTAGCTTAGCATCCAGGTGAGTCATTACAGCATCTGATGCTCTGGTAGGAAATTGTAGTGCAACTTCTCAAAAACAATTGCGCAGAACTGGCCAGTGCAGGTACGGTAGTTGTGGTGCAACATACTACTGAAGCATAATAATTTAAGACAGTAGATTCTCAAGCCGTTAAGAGTTGTTTTACAAATATTCCACTGTTCTCAAATGAACTGGTTTGTTATAATGAGGTAGGAAATAATTGCACTGCAATAGCCTGGTTCACTTGTACAATTGCCAGTTGCTCACTGCTTTATTCTGGATCAGCAGACCAAGCTCTCTGTGTATAGGATGCTACAGGTTGAAATGCTGACAATTCATAATATATACACATCTTGCATGGTGTTTACATTATTGCCTTTTGGAATTCAGTTGGCAATTTGATCTTTTGATCTCTTCTTTCAGAAATTAATGTTGGTATGTAACTTGCACAGGTTAAAATGAAATTCATGAACATTTCTTATGTTTATGAATTATTTTATTCTTACAGGAAGAAGAAACATCCTGATTTGTTTAAATGGCTTTGTATTGAAACAATTGAAGTTTGCTGCCTTGCTGGGACGCATGGACCAGACTGTGTTGGTAATTAAACTTGAATAGATAAATACTGAAGTATTTCAGATAAGTAGAATTGAGAAGATTTAATGTAGATAACTAAGCTTCATTTGTGCCATCAGTGTTGTGAAAATTTTGTCTAGAGACATGATAGACAAAGTAATGGAATGGAATTGGTTAAATGAACTGCTTTAAATAGGTTTTGGAAGTATTAGAAAGGATGCAATAGGCAGCTATATTTCTAATAATAGCCTTGTTTAAGAGCAAATGCTTTTTGGATATATCACTAGATATTTATCTTCTACATTGAGGGAGCTGTTTTTTTTTAAATATTTTGTTATTTTTCCTGTGCTTGTGGAGCAAAAAGAAAGGGCAATATATCAGTGATACATTACTGAAGAGTTATAAGATAAAGGGTAGGGGTGGGGTAAGCGAGTAAAAGTTGGAGTTATCCAATGAGAAGATATGTGGGATTTCTCACCCCCACATATTATATTTATTTTATCAGATGGCCACCCATTTCACACAAGGTGACTTGGGCAGCATACCATAAAGCCAGCTGTTGAAGCCAAATATAAAAACCAAGTAAACAGTTAACATAAGTAAAACCAAAATTGCAAGAGGGTTGATTAGAATGTCATATGTAGTACAACTAATATGTGTAGGTTCTCTATTGTCAGGGAATCTGCAGGCCTGGTTAAAGCAACGTTTTTGAGAGATTTGCAAAAGTCTACAAGGGTTGAAGTAACTTCACCTCAGATGAAATGATGTTCCAGAGGGTGGGTGCCATAGCAGAAAAGGCTCCTCTCCTGGGTCAACTGGAACTTCTTAGCAGACAGGACTTGCAACCTGCTTCTTCTCCCAGTACGGACCTGCTAGGATGAGTAGAAGTACTTGGTGAGAGGCAGTCCCTTAGATAATATAGATAATAAGTTGCAGAGCCTGCAGATGGTTATTAAACACGTTTGAATATTTCTGACACTTTTAGTTGAAACAAAGATAAAATGTCCCGATAGGTTTCCTATTCATAATGAAACTTACAAATAAATTAAGTTAAGGTTGAGCTACAGCAAGAGAAACAGTAGCGAAACATGGTTTTACCTGAGATGTAAATGTTCTGCTTAATCGAAGCTTGTCGTGGGGGATCAGAAAGGCCTTGCCATGGAAATGGTGATTGTGATGGAGATGGCACTAGAGCTGGTGATGGATCGTGCAAGTGCAAAAAGGAGTATCAAGGAGAATTCTGTTTGGACTGTTCTGAGGGATTCTACAACTCTTATAAAAACGATACACATTCTGTTTGCACAGGTATGTTTACATGCTTATATTATACCGGGTGATTGATTAATTAGCATCTTTGATTTTGTGCGAACTCCGCCTTGGCAACAGGAAGGGCATCCGGCCAGTAAACACTCAGCCCATTCAGTTATCCCGACTCCACCCCAATGACAGGGATTATGGGATCGTTAAAAGAGAAAAAAAAACAAACCAACATTTTTTTGTAGTAAATACTTGCTGGGTATTGAATATCCATGTAATTAATGTACAAAACGAGATGAAGTGAGTACATAAAATTCAAAAGTTCCATTTAAGTCAGTTTTATTCATTCTTATGTTTAGGAAACTTAACTTGTATTATTGAGCACAACAAATGCAGTATAGTACTATACAGCCTAATAATCATTTCAGTTTGCATAGTAGCTAACGGTTACAATGTTATGTTGATTGAGCCATGTATTAATGGGCAAGTAAGCAATACATTAATTTACCGTAATTAATTGTGCCATTGAAGTTTTATATATTTCTAAAATGCTTTTAATTATAAAATATAACCTTTGATTTTAAAAAAAGCCCTCATACACCTGGTTTTGAGATTCATCGCAAATAACAGCATATATGACATTTAGGATTGAATTATGGAGTCCTTGGTGCCCTCTGAGCTTGCTTGCTTATTTGCATACATTTCATTATGAACTAGGTTACCTCATCACTGTTAAGTGAGTGTAGGGTTTGCTCCCTGCTTATATACCTGCCAGTGTTGGTGGGGATGTGATTTTCTCCTTGGTGAGTTTAGGTAAGCTCAGAGACCACCAAGGACCCCAGTGTTATTTTCTGATTTATAGTTTGTTTGGTGTTAATACATGCTTATCTTGGTGTTGCTTACTGGAGGGGATGTGTTCTAGTCCCCAAAATAAAAGTAGGCAATGAGGCAGAGAATGATGAGATCCATGATTCTAGATATTTCAATCTTAGTGTATTTGGCTAGATCAGGATTTTTGTGTGTTCTGGAGGCATGGCGNTGGTGTGCTGATATTTATTTAGTTTGAAGTGAGCATTCATGATCATTAGCCAACTTTTACTAAGATCGAAATACTGAGTTAAGTTAACATAAAGAAGAACTGTCCTGCCTGCCTGATTTTTTTTTTTTTGCAAAAAGTTCTAATTTTGTTGGGTTTGTACCTATCAATTTGAATATATGTCACAAATACTTGTGAACAGCAAGGACCTGCACAGTCTTGAAAAATACTGACCAACAACTAATGTCAAATTGACAGAAAGGGTAATAGTTCATACATACCCTACATTGGGAAATAACTTGTTTATAGATCACAGGTAGCATACATCATGAATAATTGAGATCACACGTTTCTCTTTTCTGTGCTGAAAGTTTGAACTTTTAGCAATAAAAAAAGAGTAAGGATAACATGGTCATCCTTTTCTGAAACAGTTGTGCGCACACAACACACATACACATAACAGCACAACAGACAGACATGTCTGAAAAAATAGATAGATAGATACATTCATACATATATACATTTTATTTCTTTCCTGTTTTAGTCCTGTTTAATAAAGGAAAAACAGGAAGGCAGGACAATGAAAGAAGAGGAGGAACACAGTGGCTAAGCTTCCATGTGCTTCTACCAAGTGTTCTGGAACTGGGACTGGAATGTCTGTCCTATTGATATGAATAAGGAATCCTGACTGAGATACAGTGGGAGGAAAGAAAGCAAATTATACTATACATGACAAAGCAGAGAAAGGTTTCAAAATAGTGAGTGGGAAAGAACAAAGTACTATCATCCCTTTTTCCCCTGTATATTTTTTGAGCTTTAAACATAGCTATAAAATTCCTATTCCAGGAATAACTCAGAAATGAAAAAGAAATGTGGAAAAAGAAGCCATATTTTATGAAGTTACTTTCTTTTTTGTTTTAGTTACAAATTTTTTAAAGTTCTGTATGTCCATAACAATCTTGCAAATGTTGTTTTTCTTAATAGCTTGTCATGATTCATGTAAAACATGTACTGGGGCAACCAACAAAGACTGTAAAGATTGTAAAGAAGGTTGGTTCAGAAATGAAGAAGCCTGTGTAGGTAAGAATGGCTATGTGATACTTTTAAAAAAAATGTGCCAAATAATTTATTAATGTAAAGGATGAATGATTATCTTCTCTTTCTTATATGCAATATAGATGTTTATGCTGCCTATCATTTCTCAAGAAGGAAAGTTCTTAAATATAGAAAAATTGTAGATCTGTAGCTTATTCATATCAGATTCTCCCAACTCGCTTACTTTGTAAGATAATAGCTTGTATTTTTCAGTCATAAATAAATTCAATTCTTTAATGGTTAACTATTTTGTTTTAAAATAAAGGCAAAGATGGGAGACTTAAATGTTCTGTAGTTTTATTCATTAAATAATATTGAGAAATGGATACATTCACATATTGTAACCAAAATTTGTTAAGTAGTCAGAATTATTTTGCAGATTAGTCTTCACAGCTTATCGACCTACTTCTGATTTATTTTGCCTCTTCTTTCATTACTCCTATTTGTGGATCATTTTGTTCTTAGAAAAGAAACAAGGTGGACAAGTGTGAAAATCATGAAGATCATTTAACATTTGATTAAATGTATCTAATACAGTGCAATCTATATTTTAACACTGTCTTGCATATCAGATTTCTTTTAACGTGTCCGTTATTCAAGCTATAACCTTTAATGTAGGTTCATTTTTTCAGATGTGGATGAATGTGCAGTGGAAGAATCTCCTTGCAATTCTGATCAATATTGTTTGAACACAGATGGTTCTTTCTCCTGCAAAGGTTTATTTTTTTAGTATTTCTAAATGAATCACAATATATAGACTGCTTAATTTGTTTTTCATGAATAACAAAAGTGCCAATTGGTTGTTGAAAATGAAAATTTAAAAATAATTAGTGGACCTTCACTTTAATTTCAAATTTAATGTTTGATATGGCATTACATTTGACATTTAAGAGTTGACTTTGTATTGTGTGTGCTCTTTCAGATTTCCTTGATACGCTTGTTAAATTGAAACAATTTCAATGGAGGAACATGACTGAGGACGCAACTTAATGCAAATATTTTTGTACAAATACCTTAGTCATGAATATAACTATTTCCTCATTAATTGTGTGTCCATTAATTTTGCATTTTCTCTAGCTAACCATGTCTGTTTGTCATGTTAAATGTAATGACATGTTACTATGTATAAATGGGCAGCAAATGCCACACTCACCCCAATTATGTTACTTAGTTGTGTAATGAAATGTCTCAGAGCAAATAATTACACTCAAAGAGACCAAGAACTCCATTGTAATGGCATTACTATTTTGCATTTTAGCATGTGATCTCAGCTGCTTGGGGTGTACAGGAGAAGGGCCTAATAAATGTAAAAACTGTGTAACCGGCTACGAAATGAAAGAAGAAACATGCACAGGTTAGATTATTATAATATGGATATACAACATTTTAAAACTGTTAATATTATTTAATAATTCACCTGCATATTGTTAAATTTCATTTTCCCATACATTTTTGTAGATGTAGATGAGTGCTCACACACCGAAGAAGTGTGCACAGGAGAAAATACCAATTGTATTAACACTCCAGGAGGTTACAAATGTATCTGCTCAGAGGGCTTTGAAGACAAAGATGGCATCTGTGTTCCATCTATAAAAGCAGGTGAGTGACTGTCTTTCCAGTGGGATTTAGTGGGGAGAATGGTGTAATAATTATTGATCCAAAGAAAGTTTCAATGTTCTTACATTTCTCTTTAAATATATGTTTTACAATTCAAGCTGATCACTATATTTTCTAATTGATTCCTGGTATCTTTTCTGGTATTGAATAAAATCATAAAGACTAAATCCTGCCATGAAACTCATAGTAATTTTGTACCAATAATTATGTCAACCTAAGTTAACCGTTTTCAGCCTGTTGTTCTCCAGCTAGACCAACCTCAGAATTCTCACTCTAGCTGGTTGACAGGTTGATGAATGGTAAATAAGGTTGAGAACAAAAGCAAGAGTCAGGCTAAGAAGATTGTGTCATGCAATGTAACAGACAAGTATCTGTCTGCCAAAAAATAGGCTAGAGATTCAGCTCCCCAAATTTATTTAAGCCATGATTGAGTCTCAACTGTGGTACAGTCAAGTTCAGCTCAAGAAGTGTATTAGCAATGGAGCAAAGAATCCATAGTAAGGATTTCAGAAACTTAGATTGTACAACCTGTTAAGTACAGACATCCTTGAAGATGCAACATTGTGAACTATATGGCAGAATACTTACTGATGACAGTGCATATTCCTATCTGCATTATTCCTTTAGTACTGATGTATTGGGTTGACATTCATATAGTTTTAAAAAGAGACTATATACTGTGTTTCCCCAAAAATACGACCTATCCCGAAAACAACCCCTAGCCCGATTTTCACACCTGCGCCTAATATAAGCCCTGCCCCAAAAATAAGCCCTAGTTAAGCCCCACCCACCATCTGGTTGTACTAGATGGAGCGAGGCGCAGGAGTAAAAAGCTAGGGCATGGGTGGTGGGTGGAGCCGCCCCACACGCCCCATACTCGCTTACCTTAGAACCGTCACAACCAGACTTTCCACACCCCGACATCTGTCATACCTCTGCCTGACTTCTGCAGCCGCTTGTGGACAGACCACACGCAGTGCATCGTGCCAGTGCCAAGTAAGACATTCCCCCAAAATAAGACCTGGTGCTTATTGTGGTGCCGAAAAAAGAATAAGACCGAGTCTTATTCACAGTCTTATTCTTTTTTCAGCACCACAATAAGCACCAGGTCTTATTTTGGAGGAATGTAGATATACTGACTGCTTTAAAAAAATATGGCAAGACCTCCAATATTTCATGTGCTTTTAAGGGCTTTCCATTTCTNTCTGGAAAGGTATCTTGCCAACATAAAGAAAAATAGACCACTGCCCTCCTTGGGCGCATCAATATACTTTCTACACAAGCATTGGCACTTCTGAATGCTAGGCAATAGTAGTAGTGTGACTGCATAGGAATTACATTTAATTAAGATGCATTCATTTTGACAGAAGAGAAAACATCAGCAAATACAAGTTCATCTGATACCCATGAAGACTTATGATCTACATTCCAAGATGAGACATTGACATCTAACCCTTAAGTTATTGAACTGAAAACCACTACCCAAGGTGATATGTAAATGGTGTTATATAAGTGCAGGTTGCCAGTATGATTCCCTTTGGAAGTGAATGATAAATTGTGCTTAAAATTGCATTTCTGTACAAAATGAGAACAATGACTACTTTTTATACAGGCGTTATACTATCCTAGTAGAAGTGATTAGTGACATTTGCTTGAATCAAATGGATTGTGCCCATTTCAGCACTATTTGTCATTTGTGGAGCAATAGAAAATGAAAGTACTTAGCAAATAAAAAACTTTTAGATGTGGATTTTTTAATGCCTTTTTAATGTTGGTAAAAGAAGATGATATTTGGAAAAAAATCAGTAAAATCTTGATGGCCAAATTTGTCATTAAAGATTTATTGTGGCTGCTTTGTATTTTCTTTAAGCTTTGTGTGATGGTATTCATTTTTAGTTAAAATCATTTTTATGTGTCTAAGAGGGATATTATCATTGGTAGCTCATGATATCAATGGTACCTCATGAATTTAAGACTTCAGTTTTATATTGTAAAAATGGCAGTTCTGAATTTCTATTGGAATAAGCCTCTGTCCATCAAAATAGAAGAAATTATAATCTTTAGGAACAAATTAGTACTTAACTGTTCTTTACATCTATTAAATTAGAAAACAGAATGTGATACATCTTAATTTCCAATTGCCTTTACACTTTAAAAGAAAGATGAATTGTGAATTACAGGTAAGTCAAAATCAGACCACATCATCAAAACTTTACAATTCCACAAAAAGATTTTAGATGTGTTTAAATAAGGTATATTTAAATTCATAGTGAAGTCTAGTACAAGAACATTCTGATCATCACCCTTAAGAAATTAAATAAGCTGGTTATGAGATCAAATAGCTAAGCCAGCTTTGTTCATGCAGCCAGCTATATGGAATCATTAAAATGTTCCTAGAAAGCCAGTTGCCAGCTCGCGCATCACCTGAATCATTTGCCTGTTGCTGGTGCAACATTTTTATGCCTGGAGTTCAGATCTAGACTTTGTGACCTGCCTTGGGAATGCAGGATGAGTAGACAGATCTACACTTTGGGCTTCTTGGAGCTGTATCGTGGGAAGCGGATTTTAGGCTGTAATGGATACTGTAAGACATGTAAAGTCATAAAAAAATACATTTTGTTCTTTGGCCAAACCCTACCCACAAAATCTTCAAGCCTTAATATACACTTTTCAGCTGTTCTCAAAAATGAAAAAAAAAAGTTTAAAATTTCTGTCACATTCTGTATTGGGAGCAAATGAGATGCCATAAATCAGTTCTGTGCTTCAGAAAAATATGGTACATGGCGAAATGCTTGTCCAACTTACTGTCAGGGTTCCAAGTAATAACGCCCATAGCAAAGAGAATTCTGAGGCAGGTAGATTCCTCAGAGAATAGTTTCATTGGATATATCATATTGGCACAGACTGGTGAAAATCGACTCTGAAGGTTCCCGTGGTTTTCACCTAATTAAAAGTAAAAATTTTCCCCTTTCCCAAACAGTCACACGGTCCAATCAAGGTGCCGTCCGGTTGCCTGGTAACTTCACTCCTTCTCTCTGGCCACCTGTGGAAATGTCCTTGGTTCCCAGGAGAAAATACTTTGTTTTGGCTACAAAAACCTAGCTATTTCTATTCCCCCTCCCTATCCCTCAGCTCCAGTGTGGCAACATTGAAGCTTCAAAATGGCTTTGGTCAGGCCAACTTCAGGGTTGACACTTACATTATGTTATATACATGATCAAGAGAAAAGGATACGCTACTCCAGATGAAGCAGAGATAATTCATAGGTCTAAATGATGCCATTGTCTTACACAATTGTGCTGTTTTAAGTAGTGCTAATATATAAACTGATTCGAAGACTCTTAAGCACCAATAAAGGAGAGCATTTGTAGCGTGGGTGAAATGAGGGGTGCTTGTGCTCTCTGAGCATGGTTGGGGTTTTCTGCAGACATTTCACTCCACTGATGTTATCTAGTTTGGCTAATAAAATATCTGCAAAAAAGTAATTTAGCTCAGAAAGCACCAAAGACCCTTCACTGTTAAATAGATACTTAAATTCCCACAGATAAGTGTAACAGCAGCAAAGTATGTAGCTGAACTGATCTTTCAGTATTATTACAAAAAAAAAACTTTCATCTAGCTTCATCAGCACAATTGAGGTTTATGTTCTTTGCACACTGTGGGGTCAACATATGACATATTCATAATTGAGAAGTCCCTTTGTTAATAAAACTCAACTAAAAAACCTTAATTACAGTGCAGTGCAACAATTACATATTTTCACTTTTAACCACTAGGGGGCATACTTCAGCTGTTGCAGACAATTCTGAGAATCTACCTGTAATATTGTAATCAAAAGTTAGCAATGCAACCTATTTCCAATAAAGGAGAAGCTGAAGATAATAATTGAACAACTGAGATGACAATTGTTAATTATGTGGTTTTCATATTACAATTGGGACAATATCACATGACTGATTTGTCTGTGTCTGTGTATTTTCTGGTTTCTAGCATTTAATTCCACTTTCCAGCAAAAAAAAATGCCCATGGAGAAAAATAGATGCCTAATGTCCATGGCATTCATTTAATAACCACTTTAAAAAATGTCAAAAAATTGGATCCAGTCTCCTGATGTCTCAGCTTGCAACCTAACCTCTTATAACTATAATTCCAGGCTCAATTATGCTTATAAGAGGAAGATTACCTGTGTTTTCAAAGCTGTCAAGTGCTTTGCTGTTCTGATGAATCACAATCTTGGCAAGATCCAAATTTAAGGTGGGATTTGCGGTGGGAAAGCCCTCAGGGAAGCTATGATAAATGTAGTGCAGTTGCTCTGTTTCTTTGAAAGATGACCTAAGAAGAAAAAGGACCAGTTTCTTTGATAATGACTAATGTGTTAAAGATCTAAATGATCACTCCTCTCCGCTTGATTTACAATAAGGAAGAGCAAATTAATTCCACTGACCTGTCATAACAGATTAAATTGAAAGAAACAATCCATAAATCTCTGTATTATTTTTCTTTTTAACTGCTGCTTAAGTTAATTCCATTTAATAATATATTGAACAATTTACGAATTTTAGGTAGTCAGGATCAAAATCTTTACTGTTCACTCATTGTCTGCGGAAACTAATAAAATGAATTTGTGGTTTCTTGGGGCTCTTAGTTTCAGGGTGACTGTTAGAGAGCACTCTGGCTAGCAGAAGTCTGTTGTGCTTTGCTATGGTATGGGGGATGTGGTGTTCCACAGTGACAATCCATTTCACAGTGCCTTCTGTACATGCACAAAAGCCACTGTTACTGAACAATAGTAATAGCACCCAGATAACAGGGTCCTCGTTTTACTGAGCTTCAGGGGCTGGAAGGCTGAGTCAACCTTGAGCCTGTCAGGATAGAACTCCAGACTGGGCAGAGTTTAACCACAATACTGCATTCTAACTATTCTAACCACAAAGCATAATTCATAATTCTTAGAAGCAAGGAGCTTGGTGGCAGGTTCAGAAGGAAGCTTTGCTCAATATCTGAAGAAACTAAAATGCTCTTTTAATATTTTATGGATTAAAGCTGGGTGCTTTAAATTCTTGTATCTATAAATTAGTGTTCAACTTGCACATCGTTGTCCACTTTCTCTTTCAGACTCCAGTTTGCTAGGTTCAGATCAGTGGTGGGATTCAAATATTATTGCCACCGGTTTGGTGGGCATTGTTTGGTGGGCGCACTTGCAGGTGTAGAGGCGTTTGGCATTCTACCTCACCTCCTGCAAGCCTGCACCATCTCCCGATTGCTTCAGCAGCTGCCGCATGGCACTATTCTGTGCCATGCAAAGCAGCTGCGCTTCAAATTCCAATTGCAGCTTGGGTGCATCACCTCCATTATAACATCATAACATCGTACATTATCCCATGTTCTATCTTGGCCTTGACTCTTGGAGTGTTTCA
>AZIM01002065.1:141140-157452 GCA_000516915.1 Ophiophagus hannah | reverse complement strand
GTTCAAATCTCACCAGGCTCAAGGTTGACACAGCCTTCCATCCTTCCGAGGTGGGTAAACTGAGGACCCAGATTGTTGGGGGCAATAGGCTGACTTTGTAAACCGCTTAGAAGGGGCTGTAAAGCACTGTAAAGTGGTATNNNNGTCTAAGTGCTATTGCTATTGCTATCTGTTTGAATAGATAGATTAGATTTCCTTGCACGGTATGAGAGGAGCTTGACAGCAAATGTTGCTATTTGTGATCAACTTTATAGCATTCAAATTATATGCTAATGCAAGTTCACTATTCTATTGGATACTGACTTCTATCTGCATTAAAAGTAGTAAAATGTATTTATTTTTTCCGTTTAACAAACCTGCACATTTGTCTTCGAGTGTATAAACATTTTGTTTTTCAATAACATTTTATTAAAGTTGCAGAACTAACAATATTTAAAACACATTGCTTTCTCATGGAAGAAATATATTTTGCTCCCTATAGTAAAAGCTGCTAAGATGCTCTAGTTGACTGTTATAATGCTTAGAAAAATCATAAGTAACATATGGGAAAAAAACTCAAGTCACAAAGTACCTTTTTCCTTGATAAATCCTGGAAATTGTTGTGTTCAATGTATCTCACTAACTCCTAATGTTTGTTTTAGGTTAGTGGGATATCTAGGCCCATCTATTCAAACTTACTATTCTCATGATCAAAATTGTCTATTAAAACCTTAATGTACAACAATTAAAACATATATAATATATATGATGAAATAAAGAAACCCAAAAAGCAAAGAAAAGCAATGGTCGTAAGTTAAAAATTACAACAATATTATTCCAAAAAGCAATGAAAAAATACTTTTTTTTGCTAAAGATCAAAAGATGGTGCCTGCTACCAGGCATGGCTCACTGAGAAAGATATTCAAAAGTTGCTGGGCAGTCACTTGCCACATTTCAGTCACAGTGGGCAGACAAACCAAGTTGTCTGAAGATTATCTTCGGATATAGGTAGTAAAATATGGGAAGAATTCTTCAGGTGTTGTGGTTCCAAGCCCTCAAGAACATTATAGACTAAAGTGAGCGCCTGAAATTGGGACAAGAAATGAAGTGGAATCTAGCAAAATTCATAAAAATTTGATGTGACAGGTTCATATTATGCAGTTCTTATATTTTATATTTACTGAAGTTTCTAATCCATCTTCAAGGACAATCCCACTATTTACTTACTTATTTACTCACTTGCCATGTTTATATACTCTTAAGATATCCCACCAGTGTACAAAAACTGAGTATAAAACCAAACAAAATAGAGCATCATCATAACACCAGCGTCCAAGTAAGCAATGATTGTAGGAGGTGACCAGGCTGAGCTGAGGAAGAGGTCAAACATGTCATAAGTCATGAGTCCCTCTGTGCCCACAAGAGTTCTAAGTTTAGCCCACCTTGAATTCCTTTCTTAATTCCCATGCATTCCCTTAATGGTCACTTGGCCAGATTCTTGTAGTGATCTAAGCTTACAATAAATCTTTATGCTCATTTGAACTGCCTGAATCTCTTGAATTCCCTGGTGCTTGATATATCCCAAATCATACTTACTTGAAATCTCTGTAGATGAGCCAATTTTCACTGACTTCCTGAAAGCCATTAGGGCAGTACGTATACAATAATTAAGCCAAATATTACCAGAGAATAGATTACCATTATAAGATTGTTTCTATCCATATCAGTCAATTGCTAATTATTTAGCACTAGTACAACCTTCAAGTCACCTGGATTAATCTTTAGTTTGTTAGCCCTCATCCAGTTCACAGTAGGTTATGTTTCTGCAGTTTCACTGCTTCACATGGATTTGATGGAAAAAATGAGTTTGAGTTCAGTTACAGATGGCATCTTACTTTAAATCTCTGAATGATCTCACTCAGTGATTTCATGTAGATGTTAAACAGCATATGGAGAAATGAAACTTTTGGAACCCCAAAAGCTATAAGATTGAGCAGAAATGGAAATAGCTATCCAGGTATGAGTTTAAAGGTGTTCCCTCCTCAATTACTTGGGACAACCTCTCAAGAAGAATATGTGGTCAGTGGAATTGAAGGTATTGAAGGACCCAGGAGCAGCAACATTTAATTTCCCCTATCCCCTGTGAAAGACCATTTAACAATGGACTAAGGCCTAAACACCAGTTGATAATGAATCCAGAAAATGTGTTTCATCCAGGAGTGTCTGGATCTGGTCATCCACTGGATGCTCAATTCCAGGAAAGAATGTGCCCACTGGCCTATAATTATATAGATCTTACGGATCCAATTACAATATCTTGATGAGTAGTCTCACCTGAGCCTTCTTTATAGAAAGAGAGACCACTCCTCCTTGTAAGGAAGAATTCATAATTGCTGGATATATGTATACATTATTTATACATATATAATGCATTATTTATAATCCATCTGAACACCACCTTCCTACTAGATGGAATAATTGACAAAGGCAAGAAGTAAGCATCATGTGGTTGCCTAATCTTGCCTGTGCATCTTCTCTCTATCATCAATCCTTAAAATTAAACTCAATCAAAGATGTCTGATAAGATAATTCTGGACAGCTCTACAAACTGAACTGCTATATTCTAGAGTCTAAGAATGCAATCAATGTTGCCATATAAATGTGTAACCAACATATCGTAGTGAGCTACTGAGGGTTCTATACAATATGTAACTGGGCCAGGTCCCAAAAGGCCTTAAATCACTGAAAAAACTCCACTGGGTGACACTGAGATGACACAAAGAGAAAAACGGCTGTTTAACCATAATCACTACAAAGCAGACTTGATAATTAGTTTTTACTAGTGTTCAGTCAGATGCAAGATGAGTTTTCCTTACTTGCTCCATTTCCTTCAGCTAAAATTTATACCAATTAAATGAATGGGCTTTGCACATGGGAAAAGATGCTCAGGAGTTATTGTTTCAAGTGGTCTCTTATTTCACAAAACAGCCAAATATTGATGGAAATGCCAACCATACCGATTGGAAATCTTGAACTCTTTGAAATCCATTGGAATCTATATCAGAGTTATTCTGATGGTTCCATCCCTGCAGAGAACCACTGTAAGCCTAAATCCCAACAAGATGTGGTCTGTCCTGAGTAGCCTCAGCCAAAGCAGACCAGCATGGATGTTGAAATCCTTCATAACTATCATACTAGCAATCCCCAGCACCAAGTCCAAGGCAACTCTTGCCAGCTCAGGTAGGAACACTTGATTAGCAAGATGGATGACATGTGTTGCTATACAGTACAACCCACAAAAATCCCCAGTCTATCCTGAATACCCAACACATGATACAAAATTTCAAGAGTAGCATTTGAACAGAGAGAAAGCTTTGAATACAAAAGATAACTCCTATTGTAATTTGGGATCCTGGCTCTAATATTTCTTGTCTTGTACTAAGTATACATACACTAAGCAACAGCACACGCAAGCTAGGGGGTAAAGCTACCATAAGGCTTCCTTGTGAGAGAGTAACAAGAAGAGATATTACTCCTTCTGTACCATACTTTTATCTGCAATTATGCTCATCCTTACCTTGATATTGTTACAGAACAATTCCAGGTACATAATTGCAAAAAGAAAAAGATGAATTAGCTCTCATTGTTGATCCATCCAACAGGTGGCTTCTTCTGAGGGGCAATTCCCTTTGGTGTCTCTGCCTCAGGGGTGGGATGCAAATATTTTTACTACTGGTTCTGTGGGTGTAGCTAGGTGGAAGTGGCTAGGTGGGTGTGGCTATGTGACTAGGTGGGAGTGGCTTTTTTTGCACACACACCCATGCTTCTTGTTTTTTTTGCCTCCTGGGCCTCAGGGAAGCATCCTGGGGGGCTGTTTTTGCACCCAGGAGGCTTCCCTGAGGCCCAGGAGGCAAAAAATCGAGCATGGGGGGCTGCGCAGCACACACCCCTCCGTGCTCCATTTTTTTGCTTCCTGGGCCTTAAAAGCCTCCTGGGAGAAGCAGTAAGACAGCGAGGGGGATCCTGGCATAGCTGATCATTGGAAGGTGGGAGGAAATACCACTTTGGCCGAACAGTAGCATTTTTTACTACCAGTTCACTCCGAAGCAGGCCGAAGTGGTAGAATACCATCACTGCTCTGCCTTTGATGTTTTCATACAAGGGCTGGCTTGCCACAAGTAGTTTCATCCTCTGTTCCAGTTAAAGATCACACCTACTTCTTCAAAGGCCCCCAGGGGCAGCTAAAGCAAATGTCCAGGGTATGGATAGCTCATATTGGTTTCATGGGTATTTGGGACCGATAGACCAAACCTACTGACAAGCTGCTGCATCCTGGTGGACAGGACAGATCAATGATAACCTTAAGAAGTCTGGAGTGAAGATCAGAAATGGGATATTTTAGGGGTTCTTGGTGCTCTCTGAGCTTGTTTGTTTTCTTGCAAATGTTTCATTACCCAAACTAGATAACATCATCAGTGCTGTTTGGATGATGAAACATCTGCAAGAAAACAAGCAAGCTCAGAGAGCACCAAGAATCCCTCATGTCAACCCTAAGCTACAAATAGTCTCCTTTATTAGGATATGCTTTAGTCAGCATCATGAATCCACTGGTTGCTGAAAGTTTTTTTTGCTTAACAAACTGCTTCACTGGCCCCAAGTACTTCAAACCAGGTTCACTGTATTTTACAATACCTATGTGTATTCTTATTTTTGAACACTTTCTGCAGTCCTTTCTATTTCTGTATCACATGAACCTTCAGTACTATGTCTGACTGGTTGAGTTGTCCATTTATAAGCTAGTTTCTTAGCTCTTGAAATAGATTTTGAGTAAGTTGTTTGCTCATCTTATATTAGATTGCCTATAAAATGATAAGACTTCCCAGATTTCAGGTGAGATAAGTATGTGCAAATAATCAGTAAGACTTAAAAAGTAGGCATGCTGAATCTAGAACAGCAGAAAAACTGTAATAAAATCAAATTTAGTCAGGTTTTCATATTCCTATGATCCATAATTATGGATTCATGTTTTTGTGGTAGTGATGGTAAAATTTATCATAGTAAAAATTTGGCTACTACTTGCTGCATTCATCCTGAATGAAAGTATAGCACAGGCATCTCCAGTTTCACAATCATCATCTAAGTAAGGTGGCTTGTGACCTTTGTGTCTTGGGTGTGTGTTAAGCTACTTTAATTTGACTTTTAGCACATATGTAAGTATTTAGGCAGAGGTAGAAAACCTAGACTTTAGGGGTAAAAATACAGATTTTTTGCAAAATTTCATACTTTTGTCGGAAGAGTTTACATATAATCATCATGAATATATTCTGGTATTGGTAGTTAAAAGAAAAAAGAAAGCGATATTATATTGCAGTAATAATATTAAATAATACCACAGATACTTACTGCCCTTTGGTGGTACCCTTGCTACTTGAGCTAAAACATCTCTAATAGATCAGGGCCTTAAAATTAAATGGGTGATTGTGCTACCTCTTTGGCTTCTAAGGGAAAAGTGTTTTGTGTATTACAACTCCAATAATTTAAGCTCTGATTTGTCACTTCTTTCATGATGATTATGATTGTGATTGTGGAGTTTTCTTTATCTAAAACGGCTTGCTACTATAACTGCTATTTTAACATAGTACATGTTTGTATAACTATAAAACTTTGATGAGATGAATTGTTATTTTCAAAAATATTCTGTCTTCTAAAATTGTGGGACAGTGTTGTACTACAGGTGCCGCATTTTAGTATCAGGGAAATGAAGCCTACTCATTCTTCATGCTGCTGTTGTATTTTTTCATACCAGAGCTTGTAAATCTCAGGCAGTGTTTTGCGTTCTGGGTCTCCCACCCTACTCTACTGCCATATAGATGTCTGGCCTTAATGACAACAAGGTTATTATTTGTGTAAGGGGAAAAAGATCTACTTGATGTATTAAATCATTAATTTAATAATGCCAATCTGCACATGTTTCAGTAACCTAAAAAGACAGTTACAACTCGGTTACATATTTTTTGTGTTCTAATAGCATGAATACTCCTTGCTTCTTCTAGCACGTTAGGGTTAAGGATATGTGATTTTGAAAGTCTGCATTAGGAGTAATTTTTTTAAAGGATGAAATCATAGTCCCACAAGAAATATGAAACTGACTGCACTGCATACCTCACTTTAGACCCATTCCCTGATGCAGTTTTAGCTACTAATAAAACGCATTTCAGTCTCCTGTAATTATCCTTTCAAAAAGATGCAATTTTACTGTAAGTTGTCTGATTCTGTTTTAAGTGAACAAGAAAACCTGGGAGAGGTTGTCTCTTTAAATCAGATCTGCAGTGTTGATGGACCCTCTAGCAGGCATGGTAAGAACCATTCTCACCTCTGCAGCAGGGAGCTTGACCATAAAGATCTTCACATTCAATCAAAACGTTTTCTGTTTTAATATGCACTGTACCAGTCCTATTCCCATGGTTACAGCTCCTGCTCCTTTGGTTGTTTCTAGCATGTTGGAAAATTGAAGCAGAGCACATTTGCTCGTACAGGAGTTTAAAATATAATGAAAGCAGCCCTGTTGTGATTTGCATTTTAAATTCTCTCTCTCTCTCTTTCCCTCTCTCTTTCCCTCTCTCTCCCTCCTCCCCCCCCCCCCCCCCCCCNNNCCCCCCCCCCCCCCCCCCCCCCCCCGGCTTCTCATTGTACAGAATGCTGTGGCAATAGCTTCAGTTCATTTGCCACAGTCTGTCTTCTCCTCATCTGCAGCCTGGCAATCTGTTGATAACTCCTCTTGCAAGCTACAGTTTATTGCCTTTCGGAATGGAAAACTCTTTCCCAACACCGCAAACTCGTCTCACCTTGCAGGTTATGGGAAGCAGAGGGTCATTGGCACACCCGTAGTCTTCATTAAAATAGGTAAGTGTTTTGCATTGGGTTTTTTTTTTTTGTAATTCTAAAGCCTGGCTATACATGAGAGTATCTCGTATAATGGTGCAGTGTAGCACGCAGGTATGCTGATCTGAGAATTGCCTCTGCTCTAACAGAAATGTGTGTTTTATTACTGGTGTCTTCATGTTTTAAAAAGAAACTTGTATGGCTGAGAAGCTTGGCAATTGTAGATACGATAGGATTCTCTTTTGTGGCTTGCCGAAGTTTAACAGAAAGTAAAAAAACAAAAACAAAAAGGATTGTGTGAAGGAGGAGGAAATGGAATGTTGCATTTTAATTCTGATTATAGCCATAGAAAGTCTGGATCCTAAAAAGATTGGTTGCAGTCCTGTTGCATGTACATTGATAGTCATCAGTGTAGTTCTTGAAATGATAAATGTATAGTATAACAAGTGTTTTTGTTGATGAAAGTAATGGGATACATACTCTCCTTTTAGTGTAAGATTCAGACCATGATCTATTAATTATTTCATTATATCCCAAATTGAGTTCATATTTTAGAAGGTTATACTTTAATTTTTGGACTACGAAATTGTCTCTGATGTTAATTCTATCAAAGATATTCGTTTAAATTTACTATTGTTGTTTGAAGCCATCGTTTTTATTCACGACATTTAAGTAGCACTGTTATTTGCAGATTAACCTAATAAAATGACAATTATAGGCAATATTAACTATTCCAAACTTTTGTACATTGCTTTCTGCTGATAGACCAGGAGAGGGATATTTGCTCTCTCTAATATCTATGTATGTGTACAAAAATTGCTGTTGGGTTCTATAAAGAGCATATAGCAATAAAGCATTTTCCACTTCATTGCTTTAATTCAGTTTGTTCCTTTGGCAGATGGGTGCAATATCGGAAACCTCACCAGTCCTCTTATTATAACGCTGAAGCACTTTACCCAGGGCATAAACCCCATTGCAGTCTTTTGGGCTTTTGACCTTCTAGATGGACATGGAGGCTGGTGGGGAGAAGGGTGCCACATAATTAGCTCTGCAGACAATATTACCACTCTTCATAGTACTCACTTCGGTAACTTTGCAGTGCTAATGGTGAGTATATAACTTCATGTATGTGTCTCTGTGAATCTGCTTGCCTGTCTTTACTTAGCAGTATCTGGTTATTAATCTTGCATTCCTTTTAGTTTAGGGAATTAAATGAGGGTAACTTAAAAGAGCCAGACTAGATACATAACTATATTACCTGCTAGCAGGCCTTGTTATGAATGATTTAATGAAAAATGAAAGTTCTATGAAGACACTACAGTAATGAAAGTAAATTATCAGTGCATTATACATATGTGTATAATGTGTAAATATATATACATATACGCACATACATTAATACATACTCATTTCCCTATACTTCTTAAGAAAGGATGTCTCTTACATATCTAGTGCTGTGTTGATCATATTAATTAATTGCTGGCTTACTGCAATATTGAATCATTAATAAATGGAAAAAAACAAAGATTGCTTGCTTCACTAAACAAGGATTCTATAGTCTTTTCTGACAGTTCTTGAAATTCAGGTCCCTGTGCTGACGATAGCATTCTTTTTACTAAATGGCTGCTTTTAAAGAAAAAAAAAAGCCATATTTATGTGTACTGCTAACACAAAAGACTGCTGAGGCTTTTCCTCAAGCATATTTGCAGTTCACAATGCAGTTATTTAATAGTTTTATTAACTGGGAAGTTACCAGGGCAGACACAAAAGGCATATTAAATTAGCTAACATATCAACAGTGAAGTAAATGTAAACAGCGGATGAAACGTATGAGGGAGACTTACGTTTTCTGCAGCCTACAGATGGGTTAACTCAGTCTCGGGAGCTCTTTGAAAGGAAGTAGTGTTCTGTCATCTTCTCTCCCTAATGTTGAATCCAGCATTTATCCCAGAATATACTTGTGAAGAGAAGGTGTCCCTTATGAGCACCACTGAAAGGTTCATACTTGAGTAAATAATGCAATGTGCGTAGAACGGCAAAAACAAAAAACAGATGACAGGAATTGAAAGGACATGTGCAGAGAATGCCAATCTGCTGCTGTCAGATGGAGCACAGATGTCAGCCGGTCATAGACCAAGTCAGTGACAACAAGTACCTAAATACTGTACCAATCTTGCTTTCTACTTTCTTAAATGGAATGCCTTTAGTGCCACATGACCCATTTGTTTTCACTTGCTGCATATTATATTAGAATGCCGTAAAGATCCCAGTGATTGAAAGGTCCGCTTTCTAAGCATGCAAAACAAACAAGGCTATATTTGAGCATTTAGAATTCTGTTATGGTTCCCCATAATCTTTTCCAAAAGTACCTATTGGTGCTGCAGATACCACACCCATTTCTGCTGACTAGTTTGTTAGTGTCAGTGATGTCCTTAAAACTTTGTATTTATTTATAAAGTAGAGAAACTTCTTTCTACTTTTGTAGACCATCTGGTATGTTGTTGTAATGTATTTTAATGTGAGATTCATATCATTTTGAGGGGTGCAAAATGTCTCCTGTTAATAGGATTTCACATAGTCACGAATGAGTTAAAAGACTGCAAGATTCCTGGGTACTTCACTGTAATGTCTATTCGAATATCAAAAACAGCATCAAATTTTATGAACACAGATTTGACATCATTGAACTAATGTAACACGATTCCCCTAGAAAACAAGCCCATTGTTATGTTTGTTTTGTGATTTTAACAGATTTTGTGTAATTATCAGGAGACTCTTTTAAAAAGCATTATTAGTGGATGAATCATATGCTAGTGTAGCCTGGAAATTAAAGCAGGAGATATTAAAGCAGAAGATCTAAGCTGAAGTTGACTAAAAAGTACTATAAGATATTCAACAATGTGTATGTTCAATTTGGGTTAAAAAAAAATTCCTGTTTGTACGAGCTTTGTTAGAATTGAGATAGTACAATCTGTATTCCAGTCAGTTGTGAAACACATTGGTTGTCCTTGAGCAAACCATTCTTGTTCAGCACTGGGAAGGTCTGTGGATCTGCAAGCATTGCCTATGGAAGGTTCCAGATTCAAATCCTGGCTTTTCTAATTGTGCTAGAAGAAACTACTTCCTGAAATCCTGGACTCTGTCTATTATTGTTGACATTTATTAAGTTAGATGGACCAATGTTTCAACTTAGGAAGAAGTGACCTCATCTGTTTTGCAAGGTTACTAAAGTGATACAGGGATAAACTTCAAATAAATAAACAGGCCCTAGGGAATACAACCTTCATTATAATGATACAAGTCTTTTTTGTGAGATGTTCTTTGTTGGGCTCTATAGATTTCTGTTGATCTTCTTCTCCTTTCAAAGTGAAAAATAACTGCACAGCTCTAAATGAAATGGTAGCCTTAAAAAAATGAACGGAATGGTTAGCATGTAGTAAAGCAGATGCATTAGCAAGATGACTGCGGTTTTCAATGTAATTTCTGTTGCTGCAAATGTAACGTATCATTTGAGTACTATAGGTTCAAATTACCCTGTTTATACTTCTCATTCTACTTGACTGCTTATTGGTGTCTGTCAAGCTTTTTCTACATAATGATGCTACCTCAGAAAATTAAGAATGAGCAGTGTTCAACTGTTTAAAGGGTTGCTGATGCCATTGAAAAATAATTTATTTTGCCATAAGTCCTGTTCATATTAAAAATTAGCAAACCGGCTTAGCTACTGTGCTTACCAGTTGATTGAACAGAATATGTTTCAGAACGTCCCATATCTATGGGAATGTCTTTTGGCTTTATAATTATTAAAATGCTCATACCTACTAGAAGCTATAGTGACAGAGTGTGTATGATGAATATGAGGACCATGTGAGGCAGTCCTGGTGATCTATTCCATTTATCACCAGGGTTGGTTTGGCTCATCTTGCTGGCTAGGTAGGCATTCCTCCCTTCCTCACATCTTCATGTCTGTCCCTCTTGAAGCTGCACACTCATTGGAAAAGAACCACCAACCCAGCTAGAAAGAATGAACCAATCTTCAGTCAATTGTGTATGATAGCTGTTCCTCCCCTGCTAGAACATCCAAACAAATAATATGCATTATGGAAAAATAAAGTTCCAAAAATGACTGGGATGTTTTAAGGCAGGGTGATGCTCAAGTTTTCAGGCTTTCTGGAAGTCAGCCATTGTCCTTGTTTCCCATGAGAGACTGCAGGCAAATTCAAGTTTGAGAAATCCATTGATGCTGAAAGATCATTATACTGCCATCAACAGTTATAAAGAAAACTAAAGTCTCTTGACATTTCTGATTTATCTTGAGTCTTTTTCTCAGTAGGCCTTTTGCCTCTGCTTTGCTATGTCATCTATCTTTGGGCCTATACATTTTAGGAAAATTATTATAAAATTATTATGGGTGGGCTGCTCAAGGTTGTTCTTAGGCATTTTACATTTAGAATCAAATGGAAAGGACTAGAATCTAATCAGGAACTTCAGAAATGATAACAGTTATAAATTATTCACCACTCTTCTTTTATTTCATTCCATTTTATATGTTTGCAGTTTACCCTCTTCTCCTATGGACTGTCTGGGCATGTAAGAAACACAGATAGATGCTCAGTTTATACTTGAAAAGCAATAGATAATAAAAAATTCCAGTTCCCCACAATCTGAAGTAGACAAAAAGTTTTCATGAAAAATCAGTCTCAAATAAACTGATAAAAGTGTTTTAACCAAGATTTGAGGGCGGGAAGGTGAAAACTGTTAAAGAGGAAATGGTGATAATTTAAAGCATATGAACCAAGCTGGAAAATGAAAAAAAAAGTCAGGAAAGCTGTGGTACAAATAAAAGGCAAAAGAAAAGAAGGGAAAGTTTAAATATGGGATATTTAATCATGCAGTGAATAAACGTTTGCTGAAGAGATTGGACGGAAGGTATTCTTGAGTGAGATATATAAGCCAAAAAAAATATTATTGAAATTGTTGCATTGATCTAATTGGCAAACACAACATGAGCTAGAAGGCCTATATGTATAACATCAAGACCCAATGTCATATTGTATATCTGCTACTAGTACAGGTAGTCTTCGACTTACAACAGTTCATTTAGTGACCTGTGACAATGGCACTGAAAAAAGTGACTTATGGCCATTTTTTCACACTTGCGACCTTTGTAGCACCCCCCCACCCCATGAGCATGTGATCACTATTCAGATGCTTTGGCAAGTGACTCTTACTTATGACCATTGCTGTGTCCCAAGGTCATGTGAGCACCTTTTGCAACCTTTTGACAAGCAAAGTCAATGGGTAAGCCAGATTCACTTAAAAACCCTGCTAGTAACTTCCTGAAGTAACTGTGGTGATTCACTTAACAACTGTAACAAGAAAGGTCGTAAAATTGGGCAAACTCACTTAACAAATGTTTCACTTAACAACAGAAATTTGGGGCTCAATTATGACCGCAAATTGAGATTACCTATATCCGTGATGGCGAACCTACGGCACATGTGCCACAGGTGGCACACAGAGCCATTTGTGCCAGCACGCGAGCTGCANNCAAACTTACCTCACTGCACATGTGCACACCTCACAGCTGATTTTCGGCAGGTTTAAAGACTTTTTTGGCCTCCCAGAGGCATTAGGAAGGCTTCTGCAGGCTTTTCAGGATGAAAACTAGGCCCATTCATCACTTCCTGTTTTTCCGGAAATACCAGAAGTGACGAAACAGGCCTAGTTTTTGGCCTGAAAAGCCTGCAGAAGCCTTCCTAAAGCCTCTGGGAGGCCGAAAAAGGCCTCAAACCGGCAGAAAATCAGCTGTGAGGCGCAGTGTAGGTAAGGGGGTGGGGGGGATTGCGCACGCATGCATAGGGGGCATGGAGGGGTGCACATGGCCTTCTGGGTGCTGGCACGCAAGCGTGAGCATGCAAGCACGTGCACAATTTTTGGCACAGGAGACCAAAAAGGTTAGCCACCACTGACCTATACAGCACTTCTTAGAGTCCATTGTTCCTTGAATAGTTTGAAGGTTGTTAGTTGTGATATCAAGATTTAGGAGGAGCTGTAGCTCAGAGGCACCCCAAATAATTTTTAACATTTGTCTATCGATCCAAATCAATAAGCTATTTGTTTGCATCTTTCTTGAATGCTGTTCTCTATTTATCTTAAAAGAAAAGCTTAGAAATTGTATCGCTAAAATGTCTATTGACACTCCATTATTTTAATTTTTTTAATAGTTTGACAAATTATTGTTTTGTCCTTGAAAAATATGTAGTTTCGGAGAGTTGTTGATAATAGAGGCTTAAGTACACTGAACATTTAAAACAATATTTCCAGTATTGATGTTGAATGTCCACCAAACAGCAAAGGTCCATCAGTTATTGCAGTAGGCTGCAATGTACAAGAGTCTCTAGAGAAAGAAAGATCAATCAGAAGTAAAAAATAGAATGAAACTAATGTCAAGACAAAGATAAGTACTGAAAATAAAATGCCTAGGTATATGACATGAAGTTGTTATACCATCACAGGTCCTGTGATGCATTTGGCTGAAATATTTATTTCTTTATTTAAAAAAATATGTCCTTCCTTGTTTATGAGAAATTATGGGGAGGCTGAGAAATAATAGAATAGATTATTTATTAGACATAAATAATCAAAAGACAGGATAGAAGTTTGTTATAGGTTATCTCATAAATAGGAACTTTGTTCATGTGATGAAAACCCTGGGCAAAAGACATTCAGAATATTCTATTGCACCCTAACCAATTCTCTAATAAAGAAGAGTGAAAAGCTCCTTTTACAAGTTCTATATTTCTGTAGTTATCCTAATATTAGTGTTAAATACAATTTTTGAAATTCTATGTAATTATTGCTTACTTGAGCTTGCTCAAGTTACCTAGAACTTTATATAGTAATCTATTGTGTTATCAGGTACACCAGAATCCTTTCTCTCTTAATTATCCATTCCAAATAGAATTACATCAGATTTGCTGCCATCTTACTTCCTGGGACTAGAAGTTGAAAGAAAGAGTCCAGAGTCAAGGTTGATTGTTGTGTGTTACTAATATCACCAGCCATAATGCCCATGGAACTGGGGAATCCATTATTTATTCATATACTGAATCACTTGTTGTAATCAGGACTGATTCCTGTGGACAGACAGCAAAACAACTTTAAACATAGAATAATAATAATAATAATAATAATAATAATAATAATATGGTGGTGGTGGTGGTGGTGGTGATGATGATGATGATATGATCCGCTCAGACAAGTCTGACTCTTGGCTATTCTGTGGGCCAGATCTCTACTGATCTTGCACTATTCCTTTGAGTTTTTCTGGCTGGTATCAGCTTTGATAGTGTTCAGCCATCATGTTATTTGATGGCCTGGTTTCCTTTTACTGCTAACTCTTCCAAAGACCATAGCTTTTTCCAGTGAATTCCCCTACATGACATGGCCAAAGTAAGTGAGATGCAGTTTTGCAATTTTTGCCTTCCGGTGACATGTCTGGTATTATGCACTCCAGTACTTGCTTGTTAGTTACCTTTTCTGTCCAAGGAATATATGGAAGCTTTCTCCAGCACCACAGCTCAAACGAGTCGATTTTCTTCTCGTCTTGCTTTTTTAAGGTCCAACTTTCACAATCATAGGAAGAAGCTACAGGGAACACAATAGAGCTTATAATAATACAACATATTAATGTGTAAAAAAGCTGCCAATCACTGATAAAAGCAGAAAACATAAAATGCTTACAGAAGACTTTTCATTTTAAGGCCGTCCAGAAATATGCCAGAGTAGGTACTATTCAAACCTCTGGGAGAGGGTAAGGAGATTGCCGGTGGGCCCTCATTCCTCCTATTTCATGAATAGGGAACTAGAAGCCTTTCCACGTGGGACAGGTGTATTGGAAAAACCCACCTACAATTCCCTTAAGATTGTTCAAAGTTCTTTATAGGGCTCTGTAAAATTCCATTCTTGCTCTAACCAGGATGAGTTGTGATAGCTAGTTTATATATGATTCAGCTAAACTCTGTCTGTTTGTCTATCAGAAGCATATTTCAGACATTTCATCTTGCTTTCAAATACAAAAGAGAGCCAACTTTGGACTATTCTTAAAGTGCTAGGATAATTCTCAATAAACACTATTCCGAATATGAATCTTTAAAGAAAATCAAATCCTTGGTAGATATGAAAACTTGACATTTTCTTAAAAAAAAAACCCAGTAGTTTACTTTGCAAAAATGATTGAATGGTCATGCTGAAATTGTTGATATATTGTTTTACATTGTGGCTCCAATCCTTTTGTGGGCTTCCATGCATTGGGTTCTTTTTTAAGTAATTTTTTTTTAAATTCCCTATTTGATCAGCCAGAACTCCTCACTGATTCTGATAGATTGGAGACCATTTTTGTCCCAATTCCATTTGATCATGGATTGGGCACTTGTTGTGGACTATCCCTATCCCATCGACCCTACATTACCGAAGAATTGTTCCATGTTGCAGTAGATATAGTAGATGCAATATGTAGCTCAATATCCTGATCACGACATTGCACTTCCTCTTAATAAGGGATGGAGTCTAGCCAAAACTATTTGGAATGGTTCATTAAACTACAAAAAGCTCAGGAAACAGCAAGTTATCTCAACCAGTACCTCACTGGAGGCAGCTTTTCATTATGCTTTTAGTTGACTTCCTTCACCTCTCAACTTTAAAGGAGAATATAAGTGTACTGGAGTGTTATGTTATGATTCCTCATTACTTGCTTGTCTTGTAGTGGGTGATAGAGAGACTAGAATTTGGTTTTCATGTTTTCATTCTTCTATTGCAGTGTTTCTCATCTTGGGCAACTTCAGGTTATATGTACTTCCATTCCCAACTCCCCAGCAATGATTATCCTGGCTGCAGTACTCTCACAAAGTTTTTAAAAATGGGAAACATGACTCTTCTGGAATTTGTAATTCCAAACATAAGCACATCAACTGGAGGAGAAGAATTTATTAGAGCGTTGGGGAAATGCAAGTTAAGAGATCATGCAGGGAAAGCAGGAGGTGTGTTAGATAGGTACTCAAAAGACAATATGATTGAAGTTGAAGGAGGAAGTATGAAATGATGGGAATAGGGAGAGTCAACAGAAATAGCAGGAGACAGATTCAATGGAAATACTTCTGCTGGAAGTATTTACTAATATAAATACTAATGTTAATTTGCAGCACTTTCCTGGGCTTTGGGGCAAAATCAGCTTATTTTTGTAAACTTTTATTCAGAAGTTGAAATTGGCCAGAAAACCAACAACAACAAAATGCCTATAGTTTAACCCAGTGTTTCTCAACTTTAAGATGTCTGAACTTCAGTTTCCAGAATTCTCCAGCCAGCAAGGGGAAATTGAAGTCCACACATCTTAAAAGTGAAATTGAAATCATCAACATCATCTTTTAATGACCCCGTAATCCCTTGCAGG
>AZIM01002065.1:112401-123660 GCA_000516915.1 Ophiophagus hannah | reverse complement strand
AACCAGTAGTAAAATTTTTGAATCCCACCACTGGGGAAGGCTGTTATAAAGATTCATCCAGTTGGAACTCTGAGAATACCTTCAGGTTCAGAGCTGCTTAGGCAACCCCCCTGCCTGGAGATCCTTGAAGGAAAAGTAGACAGACAGCTGTGTTACTCTATGGGAGCCACAATTCAGGAGAAACCTGATAGCACTTCATCAAACTAGCAATTTTTATTTATGCCTTTTAATAAAATGTTTCCGTCTGAGATGTGCTTTCAGACACCTTCTGATTTTTGGAGGAAGGGTGGATCCAAAATGTACTATAGAAATAAATACCGTACAGACTTTCGTGTTAATTAAGCTTCGTGTAGAAATTACTTTTCTTTCATGTAGAAATTACTAGAGAATACAATTGTTATTCTCTAGACAGTGTATTTTTCCAAGAGCTCATTTGCATAACAACCTCTTAAAAGTTGCTTCAAGCTCCGGTTTGTTTACTCATTGAAAAGAATAATGGTATGCTAAAATAACAAAGGCAAAGAACATGAATGCACCAATCGACTAGTTCTTGAAGTCCCTAGTTAAACAAATGATTTACCCTAATTTCCATTGGAGGCATGATCAGACAGGTAAGTTGCACAGTTTTAACAAATGTCCAGAGGTCAATATAGGGAAGAGTTGGAGTAGTAAATATAGTAATTGTAACAACTGTAATAACAACAAAAATTGGGATTCTGCAAATTCTAGAGTACTTTCTTTAGAGAAATAATTTGTATTTAAGCAGAACTGTAATTCTGATTCAGCTCTTTCTGAAACAAGTCAAGCACTAAGGATCCTGAGTTTGAATCCCTGGCTATCTGTTCATTTTTCACAACTTTGTGATGTTATTTGTAAATAAATATGTGACCTTGGATTTTTCTTGTTTGTTTGTTAACTTTAAATAGCACAATTCGAATCAGCAGAAAAGGTTGGCACATGCTTCTCAACTTCTGTTTCCATACTGCTCTCACTTTTGCTGTTTTTGCTGGTGGAATAAATCGTGTAAAATATCCAGTTATATGTCAAGCGGTGAGTGTACGCATTACTGTACCATTACCAATATATTATATGATGATGAAACCAAAGCTGTGAACTTGCACATGTTGGTGACCTTAACATTCTTCCTTTGGATGGATGAATCTTATTTTCAAAATGTAAAAGAAACTGAATAGACTGTTGTCAGAAGCTTCTTGTAGGCGTGGGAAACTTTTAACAGCTCAGTCTGAATCATTTTTTACTTGCAGATAAATCATATTATTTCACTGGGACTTGCATGTACAGATATAGTTCAGGTAGTATCTCAAGTCTACTTACTAATTTTCTTTCTATTGTTACGTTATTTTATATAAGTTATTCTCTCTTTCAAGTGATATTCTTGAGTACGTCTAAGCCTTTTTATGTATGTTATTAGTATAGCTTATATGCAGATAAGAAAATGTTTAGCTTTCATTTAATGCAAGGCATGGGTTTGGTTATCTTCTTTTTAAACACTCTTGAATTAAATGAAGGAGCAGAATGAAAGCTTTGCTGTTGGCTTTCATGGGAATTTTTCAAGATTGTCGCTTCCTTTCTCTGTTAGTAAGCCCAAATGAGGATATAATCAAGTTAGGGTTGAAAACAGTTTTTGTTTGTCCAAATAGTATCATACTTCAGGAGGGAGGGGGGCAAAATCTTGCATTGTTTTTAACAGATTGCTATGGCCAAAACTTAGCAACCAAATCACTTTGAAGATACAACATAATTGTATTAGGATGCAAACAATGAAACAGTGTGCCCTTGCCTCACAGCAAAGCATTTGCAACTTGATGAGCAGCCCTGAGTAAAAACAGAACCACATCTTCTATACCTGTGATGGCGAACCTATGGCACGTGTGCCACAGGTGGCAGGCAGAGCCACTTGTGTGGGCATGTGAGCCCCAGCCAAACTTANGCCTCCCATCTGATTTTCAGCCTGTTTGAGCCTTTTTAGGTGTCCAAGAGGCTCAAGGATAGCCTCTGCAGACTTTGGAGGCCAAAAAACAGGCCAGTTTCATCACTTCCGGTATTTCTGGAAATACCGGANTACCGGAAGTGATGAAACGGGCCCATTTTTTGGCCTCCAAAGGCTGCAGAGGCTTCCCTCGAGCTTCTGGGATGCCGAAAAAGGCCTCAAATGGGCTGAAAATCAGATGGGAGGTGCTCAGTGCAGGTAAAGGGGTGGCGGCGGGGATAATTGCATGCGCGTGTGCAAGTGGTGGGGGGCTGCACGTTGCTTTCTGGGTGCTGGCATGCGCACAGTTTTCGGCACAGGAGCTCAAAAAGGTTAGCCACCAGTGTTCTATACCATTGACCTGCTACTTTTAAAAGACAAGGCAAAGAACAAGGCAGACAGAGCGTAATGACAGCATAAAATTGGAGTGTTTTAGGTAAACCTATCTAGGTGACCTCCTTATTATTTACTCTTTCCTATTAGGTTAGTACAGCAGCTATACTATTTTTGAGATATGGTCAATGAATGTGTGTGTACATACATACATAAATATATATTTATAAGAATATATAAATAATTTTGTTTATGGGGCCATAGGTTCCTGACTGATTTCCCCATTACCACTTAGGGTCAATTCAGCTTGCTGGAAATGTTTTTTTTTTTTACAAGGGCATTTGAAGCAGTTCACCTGTATTGAGGGGGGGGGAGGAAGGACATCTCATGTAGCTCACATGGTAAGTTTTACTACCATATATCAAAGAAAAGAGTAATTGAAATGACCAAAGTTACATCGCCTTCTTATTTAGAAAGTTTAATGCATCAAAACTATTTTTATCATTTGACTCAAGACATCATGACATAATTAGAGATTCATAAAATTATGCAAAGTGTGAAAAATTGATGGAGATTTTTTTTGTCACAGTGAAACTGACAGGAAATAGATTATGACTGAGTTGGCACAATATTAAATATTGCAATATTGAATTTATTATTAGTGTGAGTTTCACTAGCTAATGCTTCCTCCTTGAATTTGGTGTTTAAACCATCTACAAGTCATGTTGATCCCGGAAATCTACTGTAAACCTTGCTGGTAAAATGCCCACGAAATGTCTAGTTTGTATAAAACAAAATTGAGAAAAAACCCTTTGTTTGTGTCAGATTTTAGTCTTCCTAATAGAAACAGGCTGCAGAATGTGGAATACATCCAACCAAGAATGGATGGATCTTTTTGTTGATCTCTTTTCGTGTATTTATGTTGAAAATAATTATTAGGAAAATTAATAATTGTTTGGATCTTTTTAACTCATATTTAATTTATGACATTTATAACTTGGTATAAGTTCACTACTAAGCAACAAGAGTATGTTTTTCTTAGTTTATTAATTAAAACAATACAGCTCGAAAATGACTGGCCCAGATGTTTAAACACTATAGACAAATTACAACTGAAAACTAGGAGACACTGTGCTCTTTAGAACTTTTCAAGTTCAGAAAGAAGGAAAGTAAAAATATATACTGCAAGGGGAAATGGATACAAAGAGATTTTCTTTGTCTTCATATTATTAGTTACTAGAGCTGAGTTTGTTCATTATGGCTAAGGGCAGAGAAATCTGGGATGAAAAGACGAAAGCTCATAGTAACATTCATGTCCATATGGGCGAGCAATGGATTACTTCTGAGAAATCTGCAGCTCCAGAGGCTTACATTATCCCTTAGGTTTCCTGCTGAAAGTAAAGCAGAGAATAAACAAATGTTAGTATATGGGTTGAACACAATTTTAAGAAAACAGAAGAATCCAGAAAAACATCTCAGTTGTATCATTCTCCATCCATTGCAGCCTTAGATCTTGGTAGCCACAATCACAAGAAGAAGAAGAAATACCTGATGGTTAATAACATATATTCTGTTTCATAGAATTTGATAGATAATAACATAATCATATGTTTTCCTTTATATAAAGTCTTTAAAACATTGTAAATTAATGTTTTCCCAGATCTGTCTTTCCTATTTTTAGCTTGTTCCTTGCTTTTTCAGCATCTCAGATCTAAGAATTTAGTAAGATTGTAGACAGTGGTTCTGAAATAATGGTCATTAACTCTTTCAGCATCTATAGTTCAGGGCTGTCAAACTCAAGGCACGGGCCAGATCTGGCTTGCAATGTGGTCAGATCCAGCCATGGGTCCATCCTGGTCTACCCAGTGCAAAGAGGAAAGATCAGACCAGCGTAACTTCGGCCTGGTCTACCCAATGTGAAGAGGAAATATGCCAGCAGTTTTGGGAGTAGTGTCAAGCTTGCCACACCCACCCAGTTTGCGATGCCCGGCCAGCTCCCTGAAGACAACCACAACTGTTCTGACCAAGACTTCCCGAGACACCAACAAACACACATAAAATCCAAAAACCCTTTTATTTTTTCAGTGGCTGTGAATTATCATCATTCACAGCCCAGAATGAGTCTTAACCAGTTATAATTAGTCCCAGGAATGTCTGCCAAAGTTCTTCGAGAGATGTCTGATAAGAATGCACCTTATCTGACTTGAAGTGCCAATGACTAAAATCCCAATTAGTCTTTCCAAAACCAAACAGAGAACAAATTCACCACAGAGCTTTCAGAGTCCAAACCAATCAGAGTGAATGACGTTGCTTCCTACAAATGTTTTCCTACCTTTGCACTTCCTTTATATCTTATGGGAGGGGCAATCACCTCCAAGCCTTATTCCCAAATCGCCCCTTTTGTCTTAACTGTTCTTGCCTTCTGGCAGCTTTGCACTCATGCGCACTGGGAACAGGCTCCCCTCGTTCCTCTTCCTCGCTGCTGCCAGATTCTGGAGGCTCTGGAGTCCGCACACCACTCCCAGATGGTCCTGGCCCCATCTTTGTATCGGAGGCAGGACCCTTGTCTGAGTCCTCCCCAGACTCCCGGACTGGTCCCTGATCTTCTCCACTGTCCGATTCTGCTGCCACCTGCACAGGCTGCCAGCAAACCACAACAACAGCCCTGATGCGGCCCTCAATGAAAATGAGTTTGACACCCCTGCTATAGTTCATCTAGCTTTGGAATCTTGAAATCAGGTAAAATAGTTATTTATTATCTGCTCCTTTATCCAGGCTCCAGATTTATTTTTATATCATTTATTCTATTTTTTCCCAACTGAAATATCGTTCACCTTGATGACTAAGGAAAATTGGAATTGAACAGTACCTATAGTATTTCTCCCAGTTTACTTACTTTAATCACAGCTCCCCTATTTCTTTTGCTTTCTTTCTTTCTTTCTTTCTTTATTCATTCACTCCTTCATTTTCATCTCCAGTGCAAATATCATGCCTTTTCAGTCTCTTGTCTTTTTATATCATCACTATAACTCCCCAAATGCTGGTGAGACTGGGTTACAAGCTCCAAGCAAGGTTACAAGCAGGACAGACTCTGAATCAGGATAGGTAGTCCTCGACTTATGACCACAATTGAGCCCAAAATTAATGTTGCTAATTGAAAAATTTATTAAGTGAGTTTTGCCCATTTTACGACTTTTCTTATCACATTTGTTAACTAAAGCACTGCAGTTGTTAAATTAGTAACACGGTTGTTAAGTGAGTCTGGTTTTCCCATCGATTTTGCTTGTCAGAAAGGTGCAAAAAGTGATCACAGAGAGAGATACCTTAGCTTTCATGTTCATTAATAAACATGACATTTTTATGGGACTGCCATTCCCATTCACATGCTCTCATAGAGTCATAGGATAGAGCGGGGGTGTCCAACCTTGGCAACTTTAAGACTTGTGGATTTCAATTCCCAGAATTCGCCAAGGTTGGGCACCCTCTGGGATAGATTATGAATCCATTTCATAAAACAGTGCCATCAGTCCCAGGAGGCATGCCTTCTTTGTAATGGTCAAACAACTTTGAAACAATCTCCCCATACATATGATTGGGTCTGACCTTGCAGTCTTTGGATGGGCTGGAAAAATCTGCTTATTTCTTTAGATGTTGGGGGCAGGATGAATAGAATTCCCACCTGCAGGAGGGATATGAAGGTGATCCCCAGCTGCCTCTTAATGGTTGTTTGGAGTTTAATTGCAATTGATTTTTTGTTTGATTTCCTTTGGTTTATTGTCTAAACTTGCAATGTTAAAGTTGAGCAACCATATAAATTATGTAATCAAACATAAATGTATTTTATTTTGTTGCATGTAGATATGGAAACGTACTGTTCCTTTAGCCATGAATGTTCAGTGTTGTGGCTTAAAACTAACATATACATGAAAACCATCTACATAAAGTAGCACTCTTAAATATCATAAGTAATGTAATGTAGTAGTAATGTAGTAATGTAGAAAAGCAAATTCTGTAGGCCCAATTTCAGATGTTATTATCTGATATGTTTGCTTTCATTATTGTGAGATAAGCATCTATTGATGAGTGTCCCTTTGGGGGAAATTATCACTATTTTCTTCATTTGTAGCTTTGTAAGTCAAGACAGTAAGATAGTTTATTGAGCAAATGTAGCTGGATAATTACATGGGCACAAATGTCTGTCTCTTGCAGTCTGAGTCTAGGGATTACCTTGCAGATTGGAAGCTGACACCATTAATGCGCTAATGAAAAATTGATTTTCCTATGTGAGTTTGTTTGTTTAAGCAATTTGTTAAAGTCCTCCAACTCATGGTTGCAACCCCAGGTGGCTATCCTAGGGTTAAAACACGAAGCAAAAACAAACAGCAAGAGTAAAAACAACTATTGTCAAAGGACAAGCAAGCCAAATTGCAGTCGTCTTAACCACAAACCGGTGCAGGCAGAGCCTTACTGAAAGCCTACAGGGGCTGAAGCCATTGGTGCGCTCTTCTGAAGGCCAGGCACAATAGAAAAGGCACATAGCCCACAGAAAATTAGAAACACGCTTCCTAGGGGCAATGTGTAAAATATTTTTCTTTACAGCAAATTTATAGTAGTAATTGTCTATTGCCAAGATGTAAGATTGACAAAGAGAATTGCGATACAAAATAGTCAATTTGCCCTCCTTTGTGAGTGTATAGTTCCATGGAACCTACTTTTTCTTTTTCTTTTCCTTTTCCTTTCTGTTTTTGTCGACCTATATTAATATTAAGCTGCTCTGCCATAAACTAAGCCAATGATCTGACAGAAGACTTTTTGTACTAAGCCACAACTGTAGCTTATCAGACAATTGTGAGTGAATGCCAAAAGATTATCCTTGCTGAGTTTAGCATGGCATCCATGTAATGAACAAAGTCCATAGAATGGCCTTGTACCCTTTTTTTATTTTACAAAGAAGATGCCCGAGTCAGAAGTAATATTTACAGATTTCTAAACTATAGTACAGAGCCAGTTTAATGTAGTGTACATAGCATCAGGCTAAGACCTGGGAAACCTTGAGTTCTAGTCCTGCTTTAGGCACAAAGCCAGTTGGGTGACCTTGGGCTCATCATTCTCTCTTAGCCCTAGGAAGCAGGCAATGGCAAACCACTTCTGAAAATCATGCCAAGAAAACTGCAAGGACAAGTCCAGGTAATCTCCAGGAGTCAACACTGATTCAAAGATACACACACACCAACTACAAATGGCATTTTCTCTGATGTTCCTCACTATTTAACTGAAAACAAAGAACTAGGTAAATGATCTGGTGTGACCACTGTGGGAGATATTAGTAACATCCCAGTTTATTAAGATAAATGATTGAGTTTGACACAGGCATGGGTGGAAAACGTTCTACCTATCTTTAGAAACGATGCAGGCAGTGACCAATAGTTGCAACATCTATACATAACACCTGAACTTGAAGAGCTTGCTCAAGATAAAATCCCATTTATCCAGCAGTGACAATTAATGGTTTTCAAGCTTGAGAAAATAAAAGTCCCCAGAAGTAAAGAAACAGACAAATAAAGTATGTTTAATGCTCTTGCAAATTCTGATTTACAAAACATAATATAGCCATTGTGTTACTTCATTTTTTTTCATGGTAGAAAAGCCCAGAGAAGAAGAGAGAAACATTGACTAAAGGAAAGAAGTGCAACTTAAGATTCCTCAAGGGAGCATTACATGCCAACGTTATATAGGTTTATATGAATTTTATTTGGGTAATCAATAACAAAACTAGCCATTACCATGGCAACTATCACATCACATAGTTCTTAAACTCCCCCTGAATGTAGTGAACAGATTTTAAAGGCAAACATGGAGCATTAGTGCACATGGAACAGTCCCCACCCATTAAACTCAATGGGAATGGGAATTGTGCTCACTTAATCACATTTTCAGCTGGAAGTGTGATGGGTTCAGAGACTTTTATTCATCTAAATACCCTAGTACTAGTCAGACAGATCCATCTGCCATGATATATTAAAAGGAATTGACATTTTTGACTAATATGTGGTATTTGTACAAAAGCACGGCTCACCAAGTTTTCCTCCCAAACTCATCCATCATTCATATTGTAAAAAGAGCCATGCATTTTTCACTCACCAGACACATCTATTCTACTGGAGCCTCCTTCAGCTAGAGTGCCATAATCCTTTATGAAATTTAATTTATGCACAAGAGGCATACTCTTCGCCGTCATGACAAGGAAGACATGAGTGCACCACGCTTCTTCCTGTTGTGTTCTACTATCTCAGGGTTCTCTAGAGTGGTCAGTATTGAACCCTCCAATTGATAAAATCATGTAGTGTTGCTCTTGTTTGTAGTGTTATTCCTTAAAGTAGTATTTATTAAATTACTTTCAGTGAAATATGACTGAAAGCATGGACAAAAAACCCAGCTGAAGAGGCACTGATCTCAACATAGAAGCGTTTGTGTGCTGGTAGAAGTCCTAAATGAAGAAAAGTGAACTTTACTTTGCATGGAGGGAACGTATTTGACTTTGAGTAGCATGTAAAGATCCAAACTCCAAAAAGTGAGCAAGGCCAGAAAAAAATAGAATTGGTTTTTTAAAACATTGAAATGAAATTTAAAAATAATTTTGTACTGCTGGTCCTTAATTTCAATATTCATTTTTATGTTCTGCTGTATGGAATACTACTATCAGGGGTCACCTTTACCAGATTCTTGGGATTATGTCTAAATTTGGTGGAATCACGCATGGCTGAGGAGCTGTAAGCTATCCATTCTCACTGTACAGAGTTGCAAAATGATGCCACTAAGAAGGCCCTTTCTCAAATTCCTGCCAGGCACAAGTCAAATAATGGAGAGATAGTCTGTTCAGATATGAAGTGCCATGGGACTGAGCCATCTTCAGTCTCTTGTCAGCAAGGTCTCTAGGTTTATATACTTAACTTTCATGTACATAAACACAATTTATCATATTACCATGCCTCTCATGCAATGACCCTCCCACGTAGAACCAGCCCTGCCTCAGTTACAACATGTAGCTCAACATGGCAAAGGTTATTGCTTGATGACTGGTTTCAGTGACAGCTTCGGACTTCTCTTTTGTGATTTTACATACTTTGGGGGACAAAGGACCTAAATAGAAAGGAGTAATTTCCTGTTAAGAAGATCTCCAATTCAGGTAGTTGGAAGGTAGTTGTTCAGGTAAGTTGGTTTTAAGACATGATAGCTCACAATTAACATTGTGAATTGTGCCCAGAAAAGGGCTTGCAGCCAAAATTACTTGTAATTTAAGAATCACGGGCTATTGAAATTGGCAGCTTACAAAAACCTGAATGCAGCATTCTGAGCCAGCTAAAACAATTTTCAAAGGCAGGTCACATTAGTGAAAGAAATATTATTTTTTAACAATTCGCTCTATCTCTGCAGTCTTGTGCCCTGTTCCAAAAGTCCCACAAACCCTCTAGGCAGATTTTAAGAGAGAATAAAAAACTACAAAAGAATGGAAATCATCCCATTGGTGCAGCAAGTGCTTTACTGCAGCAATTTCTTAAAAATAAAAGCAAGCAGAGTTAAAAGATTTACATATTTCTAAGGTTGGCATGAATGAAAGAGCTCTTCTACATCAGACATTCTGTTTTGCTAGTCTCCTGCTTTGCTAAATCATTAGCTTCGGGGTCATTAGAATATAAAATCAACACCTTTTTCCAATTGTTTGCAGATAGGGGTCATTATCCAAGCTGTTTTTAAAATCCTCTAAGCTTAGTTGTCATAATTAGAACTTGAGGCATGCTGCTATTTATTATTATTTATTTCTTAGGTTGCATAGACTTACAACAGCCTTACAACCCTTGGTGATAAAAATATTTATTTTTATTTTATAAAAATAAAATGCCCATATTGTAATAATATATTAAAAGTGTAATGATAATAAAGTAGCATAGTTGCAATTTAGAATTGAAGCAGTATAACAGGAACAATTAACAATTCTTAAGTTAAATAAGCCCTCAGAAGAGTTCCATTTTAACCAGCTTTCAGGAGAATTGATTTGATTAGAGCAAGCTGAATTTCCCATGTAGCCTGTTCCAAAACAGGAATACTTGTCCTAACCTAACCCAGTACCAGCCTCCTCATTAATACTAATATTCACATTTGGGATTTTGCTTCTCTTTGTCACTTTAGCAATCTCGGTGAAAATTGTGTCTTCCCTTTGCTTAACTTTTTGAAATTTTGACCAAACCATTTGATCACGGGATGGATTAGGAAAACAAATACTATTAAATATTCTGAATCTTGGGTTAAACTTGAAGTTAGTAATCAGTGGAACAACTACAAGATGTAGCAATTTCTTTGCCCCTCTAGCAACTCAAATTCTCATTGAATGATCATCCAACCTTTTGAAGCAGATACAGTATGTGGAAAGATTGAATCAACTAATATTTTGTATGATGATATCCATGGCTTTTTTAATTTGTCTTCAAATGATTTAGGCTAAACATGGGAAACATGTGAAGTCACAATATAATTTACACCAGGAAAAGCAATACATTAATGAGAAACTTTTTTTCCAGCAGTAGCCACATTTCAAGACTTTCTAGCTACCCAAATAAATAGGCACTGATAGGATAAAAATTTCTCTGGAACCGAATTGTTTTTCAAATCACCAATGATATTGTATTTGCTATTTAAAATGAATCTTATTTTAAGTTTTGTATTTGTTGTTTAAGAGTTGTTGGTAAAGAATATGGTTTTCTTTAAGACTTCATTGCTTTATTGTTCCTTTTGACTTCATGAAAGTTTTTACCAAAATGTGTCCCACAATATTTTGTTCAGGAAATAGATACATGTCTAGATCCGTATCAATCGGGCTTCCGGCCAGGGCACAGCACAGAGACGGCATTGATTGCACTGGTGGATGATCTCTGGAGGGC
>AZIM01002065.1:96772-107726 GCA_000516915.1 Ophiophagus hannah | reverse complement strand
GAGGAGGAACAGCCGACAGGGAGTGGAAATATGGCTCCAGAGGTTGTGGAGGAGGCTGGGGAAGGACAGAGGCTGGGTGGGCAGTCAGAGGAGGACCCAGACCCATCCCCTATCAATCCTAGGGCACACAGCATGAGGAGCAAGATAATCAGAGTATGGTATAATAGTTAAGATATTCAACTGACCCATGTTTTTAGTCCACTGTCAGCTGGGAAGCTCACTGGGTGACTTGGAGGTATAAATCTAATAACACACAAGTGGAAATTGAAGGGAGTCAGATTCCAAGTATGTTAGAAGATATTTCTCAACAGTAAGATTAGTTGGATAGCAAAATGAGTTACAAGAGAGGCTCTTCCTCTTTAGATGAAACATCTAGGTAGCCATTTGTCAGGGATTTGATTTAGATTTCTGCACTGAGAGAGGATTCAATTTGATAGTGTCTAAGAGGTTCCTCCAACTCTGTGATTCTCTTCTATTATGATATGATTCTGTTCTATTATTCTTTTATGTCTCCCTAGTTTCCTCGGGAAGGGAGAGTTGTATAAAAAGAATAATAACTCTGTTACTCCTTGAAGCATGTGCCTGCTGCTGGAGTTTTATATTTTCAATCATAATAGTTATTTCTTTATATATCACATTTTCCATAAATAAATTACGCTCAAGAAGTTTACCCAATAGACAGTTTAAATATAATAAATGTCATCAATATACAGTTCAAGTAACAATACCAATAGCAGGATTATAATCAGAAAGCGGGTTCTTTAATTGTTAGAGATTAATAAGGCAGATTTCAGACACTGCAGTGAGACATAATATGGTTGGTTGATTGGTTGGTTCTCTATTAACACATGTATAAACCCAGCTTTTGGGTTAATGACATTGTATTATATGAGAATGGATCATTGTGACTTGTTCAGCCATGAATCCAGCCTATGATTTCTTGCCTCATCAAAACAGTAAGAGGCCGAAAGATAATAAACACCAGACACTTCATGTAATACAGGTCTGTCAAACTCGCAGCCCGCAACCCAAATGCATCATGCACTGGCCACGCCCACACCTGGTTTAGTGAAGGGGGGAAAAGTCCTGATATGTCACGTGATGCCACCAAGACAACTTGAGTTTGACACCCCTAATGTAATAGAAGGCAACTAGCTTCTTTACCAGCATCTTAAGTTTTTGTGATGGTAACTTTTCTCCTTTAGCTACCAGAACCGTGAAAGATGTAGTAGGAAGTTTTTTTGTAGTCCCAAAGATGAGGAAAGAAAGGAACAAATAATGAAATCCTGTGGCAATTATTGGTGTGTTTACACCACACTGAATTAGATATGGATAGGGCTAGTATGTCATGAAACACTGAAACCCAGTCATGCCCAGATGGCCGTATCATCCAAGCATGCAAAAGTAAGTGAGTTGCTCACCTTATTCAAACATCTAAGAAAACGGTTGGGGCATAGAATGGCTGAAAATGCAGGGCTCTGTATTATAGAATGAATTATCAAAGGCCTTTTGCCTCTAAATATCTGTCAATCTTTTAAAAAATGTGCCCTCATATGCTTAATTTAACAGTGGTAAATTCACTGGCAACTTCCAGGCTTAATTTGTGAAATGGACTCTCCATAGGCTTTTTTTGCTGTCACTTGAAAAATTAATGGTGCCTATGCTGTAATCCAGAATATCTAATATCTGATTTCCTAACAATGAGAGCAATCAACCAATGGAACAGCTTGCCTGCAGAAGTTGTAGGTTCTCCACAGGGGTGGTCTTCAAATTTTTTAGCAAGGGGCTCTCTGCCCTAATGATTGGCTGGGTGGGCGTGTCTGAGTGGTCATGTGATTGGGCGGTCATGTGATTGGGTGGGCGTGGCTAGGTCATGTGACTGGGTGGGTGTGGCCAACTTGACACTGCTTCTTTGCCCCAATTACCTAAAAATATATATATACCAAAAAGTTGTTTATTATTTCGTGCATTTAATATTTAAATAAAAGACTGGGTGAAACCAGGCTTAATAGCAGTGACTATGAGGGATCTTGGAGTCTTAGTGGAGTTTCTGGTGAGTTATGTGATTCTTATTATTTGAGAATTAATCCCCTCGGAGGCTAGTGACTATGTTATCTGATTTTCTCAATGGCTCTTCCTCACAAGCGCTGAGTGGATCGTTTATCTAGCTTGCAACAGTTTTACAAGGTGTGAAATGCTCTTGGCTGAATGCCCAGAAATTCAATTAAGCCTATTAAGAGCTTTCCCTTGCTGCTTGTCTTTCTGAGGTTATTGGGGACTCTCCGAGCCCTGCAGAGTCTTAGCTAGGGGCTCAGGAGAGCCCCCAGCAGCCCACCCCTCATGCTCTATCACTGGAGGCTTTGAAAAAGAGACTGGACAATCATTTATCTGAAATAGTATACAGTCTCCTGCTTGAGCAGGGAGTTGGATTAGAAGACTTCTAAGATCCTTTCCAATGCTATTATTCTATGTTCTTTGTAGTAGAACCTATAGGATGTTAATTTTAAAACCTCTATATTTGTTTCTGGGTAAAACACGAAGTGTTGCTTATTTTCCGTAAAATCCAAAAGGATGTGTGCCTGTGACACCCGATACATTTCCTGAGAAAAACTTCCCACCAATCACAAAAATAACTTTTTAAATTTTGCCAAAAGGATAATTTAATCTAATCTATGGCGTGTGTGCGTGTGCGTGTGTGTGTGTTTGTGTGTTTGTGTGTGTGTGTGTGTGTATGATACCTGCCAAAAAGCTTGAAAGCTATGAGCTAGGGAATGCAGGGAGAACAATGGCTATTTTTCCTGAGGCCTGCAAATAATAGTTTGCTAATGCCTTTCCAAGGGCATCCTCTATATGTTCTGCCCCTACATGAATCTACAAATAGATTTATTTATTTCCATTTTAGCTGTGGATTAAAAGGAAAGACAGGAAATCTACATTTCCATTCAAATTACTGGAGCTCTATGGAGCTCAAGGAATGTCATTTTCCTACTATTGGAACTGCTGGCTCATTTTTTCTAGCCCTAAGATGCTAAGCAATTTCAGCTTCATGCTATAATGTCACTACTATTTAATTATATCAAATCAAGCAATGGCACCTTGTTGATACAACAGTTTGGCAGCTTTGCACTAACACTGATTGTGAACATTCATGCAAAACGACATGGACTGTTGGTAGCAACTCTGGTTGATTTTTTGGAGGGTGGATTGATGTGGATAATGGTGGATTCGTTTGAAAAAGTTTCTGAGGATAAAAATTAGAATAGTGACAATGTGGGAGAAACTTCAGGGCATAGATATATATCTTCAAGGCATTTTTCTATAACCCTTTTCTTTTCACTGGAGGCAAAATGGAGGGAACATATGATTTATCTGAGCACAGATATACATACTAAAAAAACAGGGAAATTGCTTGCTGAAGTTTTATGGCAGTTGGAGGTGATTTTCTTACTGCTAAGAAAATACAAGAGAATATTTTTTTCTGCAGATTTTTTTAAACTATATAAGGTGATTGGACAGTTACAAAATTCCATCTGCTGTAGTACAGATTCTTCCTGTTTCAGATTCATACACTATTCAGTTTAAACTGGGTCTTTACTGCAAATAGATTTTCTGGATTTATTTTCAATGAAATGTTTGTCCAGTGGAGGGTTAAATTATGATGTAACACTGTATTTGTTTTTTTAATGACACTTTATTGCAGAGGAATTAGGAAAACCAGCTTGAGATGTCTCCTTTTGCAAATTTGTAATATTTAGGAGAATAGTTCAATTTGAGCCAGTATTCCTATAGTACCATATTTATAATTCTAGACTCCCAACCCTGATTCTTATACAAAGTAAGCTGCATTGTCATATATTTTATAGCAAATAATGAAGACTGTTTCAAGAATCTTTGATTATATATTTTGATGAGCTTTTATTTATATCTCAGTGTTAGAAAAAAGGGTCAGTAAGATAAGAGACTCAGTCCATATTGCCAAGTTAAGTCCTATGGTCAGTAATTTGTTGTTGTATGAATCTAATAAAGATTAAAGCAATATCATTCCAGTCTTTGAATTACACTGAACTGAATGTTAATAATGGTACAAAAAAGATTGCCTTTTTGGTGACCCAAAACATTTAATTTTGCATTACATGTTCCATCATTAGTAAAGCAGTAACAGATCTATTATCCAACTAGATTTTGAGGGACCTTCAAAAACTCAGAAATGATGAAACCGGCCTCACTTCAGGAGGGAGGATATTCCATAATGTGGGTGCCAATATACTTGCTAAACTGCAAATTTTCATTAAACGCACAAAAGATTTCATCAGTGTGATTCACATAAAGTAATAACATGGTAAACCTTTTCCAGATAGGACAGTAGGTGGTAAACAGAGCTTATTATACATTTCAAGATATAAACTTAATATCTCTCATATATAAAAACATAATTATATTGCCTAATGCCTTTCTAATTTAATACAAAGCATCTATGTTGGCAGGGCACCACTGTATCTTTCTACAGGAAGACAAGGAACAAATGAAATATTTACATGGAATAAGATATGTGCATAGTGTGGAAGTTAAACAGAGCAAGAGATTCTCAGGATAGTTATCAGTTATGTCAATTACTAACAGTAACCCAACTTAAGGACCAAGATATGCAGGGCAAAAGACACCCCCCTCCAAAAAAAACCTATGAGAAATATGGGAGAAAGAAATGCCAAGATTACACTCAAATGGATACAAAAAGGGAATTGTGTCGTTGTGCCTAAGGAGCAGCATTGAAGCATTGAATATGCATTGAAGCTGTAATGTAATTTTTGTACCTCAAAAAGTCTCAATTGAACTAGAGCCTAGAATAGTCAAATGTGGAAAAATTCTGCCCAAGTCTTATTAGGGAATTTTGATCTGTTCGCAGCAAGGTCCACTTGATACATTCATGGTTCAATTGTGCAATGAATGAGGAAGTGTGTTTTAAGGGGTGCTGATTATTGTTACTTTGCTGTTTTGTCCATTGTTTTTGAAACATACACATTGCTGAAGCAGGATTATTTTTCTAAACAAGATATCTGGGCACACTAGGAATAGAAATTATCTAACAAAGGAACTAAAAGCATTGTCCATTATGTGTTTTAAATATAGGCAACCCATTTTTCAACAAAGAGGGAGGAGACTTTCATATGTTGTCTTTTTATAAAAGCCCTATTTTTCCAGGTATCAACAATAATAAACACCATCTTATATTGAGAAACAGACCTTATTTTATCTTCTTTTTCATTTTCTTACACACTGATTAAAGCCTGGAAATACTTAAAACACCCCCAAATGCATTTCCTTTAGCAAAATGCTTATATTTAACAATATGAACAAAAACCACTATGGATAATATGCTTTATTTTTGTGTCCCTTTGCTGAGCCTTTCTATTTTTCACCATTATACTTTAGGTTGGTATTGTGCTGCATTATTCTACACTCTCTACAATGCTCTGGATTGGAGTGACAGCAAGAAATATTTATAAACAAGTTACAAAAAAGCCTCAAACAGCCCAAAACAGTGATCAGCCTTCGTATCCCAAGCAGCCATTGCTCAGGTATGGATGATTATGGTCATGTTTCCTTTCAAATTTGCTTTATGTATGTATGGCCATCCCTACCTCTACCAGTTGGCTTTAATAGTTGGCAAACAACTCTATAAAGGATGTCTTTAGAGTCATATTGCAGCCAAAGTGAGAAATGAAATTATAGTTTGAAATTGGCTTAAAGTTGACTGTTCTGACAATGGTAATCATAGTTAACTATGATAAATTTGAAGACTTTCATGATTATTTGCATCTCATTTAGAAACAAATGAAGGAAGGAGCAGCATATAAATTTGCAAATACAGGTTATGTACATCTTGGCTTAAAACCATTTCTCTGGAACAGGTCCAATTATATAATTATTTGATTGTTCCTTATTTCTAATGGTTTTTACACCAACATGAATAGTAAACAGTATTCAGGAATCAAAACAAAGAATAAGGAGCGTAAGCCATTAATTATTCATTCATTAATTAATCCTAAACATTCCAGCATGATTTCAAACTAGTATGCCCAATTCTGTGGAAGAATTTTATTGTTTAATTGCATTGTTTACATTGGCTGTGCTGGCATTGCTGTTTGTATACCTTTCACATCCTTGGAGACTAAAGGGATATTTAAAATTCCTATGAATAATAATATTCCCAAATAATTTGAGGAAAGTAAAATCTGTTTTGTAGTTATTTGTACAAACTGTGAAGAAAAATGGCTATAGTTCTACCTACAGATTGTGACACAATAATCTATAAACATTAATTTCTGTTCTTTAAAGTATTTAGTGGACGTTTAGTTTAAATCCTTTAAAATCTGTTCAATGGTTTATTTAATACAGAATTTTTGAATTTTGAATAGTATGATAGTGTTTTTCTGTGAATTGGTGTTACTTCATTTAAAAATCATTGTAAAGGTTCATTCTTACGAATGTTTAATAATTGAATAATTGTGCATCCTTAGTATTTTCTCAGGTTGGTAGTTTTCTTGCAGACATTTCATTACCAATGCAAGTAACATTATTAGTGCTAGAAGGGATGGGGTTGAGCTTGCCTTTCTTGCAGATCTTCCATTATCGAACTAGGTAACATTATCAGTGATAGAAGGATGTAGGGTTTGCAAACACCACTCCCTTCTAGCACTGATGATGCTACCTAGTTTGATAATGAAATGTCTGCAAGAAAACCACCAACCTTGGAGAGCAAGGATCCCACAGTTGAACCCTGAGCCACAAATATTCTCTTCTATTAGTTGAATAATTGCTAGACTTAAATACAATAACCAAGATGGAAGATTATTTTAGTTTGCAAAAGTAGGGCATACTTGTATGTTTATTAAACAGAGGTCACTTTAAACACTACTATTGTTGAAAGAACATAGGAATATTTATTAAGGTTCTGAAAATGAATAATTTTGGAGATAATGAGTAGGCTTCTCAAGATATATTATAACTTACTTTGTTTTCTTGAAGGAACATCTTCCTTAGAACAAGCAGAATTATATGAAAGGGAAGGTGAATGTGTTATTTTAAATGTATCTAACATTGAGGATATTCTATATATTTCAATTACCAGCAACAGTAGCACAGTGGCTCATGTGTTAGGACACTGGGTTGACTAGCAGCAAGCTTGCATTTGAGAACCAAATCCTGCCATGAGAGGGTGAGCTCCCGTCATTTGCTCCAGCTCCTCCCAACCTAGCAATTCGAAAGCATGCATCCACAAGTAGTCCACAAGTAGATAGATAGGTACCACTTCAGTGGGCACGTTAACCAGGACATGAAAGGAGACCCCAACTGAGTGTCCTCTAGGCAACAATGATGTCACCAGCTAATCCTTTCAACCTGGAAGTGCTTCGGTGCTTCCAACACAAATGCAATGCGAATTATCAGCATAGTCTCAGATTTCAGTATTTATCCTTGTATTAATCATGTATTATGACTGTGGGCATATAAGCATGATCTTAGAAGCAATGACATATCAAATATTTTGAAAGTTAGTATTATATATCTGTAAGAGAACTTATTCCTAACAAAATGTACCATAGCACATAAAAACATCTTCTGGTTGTTCTCCAGTTTATAATACTAAATATATATCACGCGTAGCCTTTTCAAAGTTGGCATCTGCAGAATTTTTTATTTTATTTTTGTTTTATTTTTGCTTTCACTACCTTGTATGGTTATTTTAGTATTTGACATAATCTTTTTGGATAGTTTGCAATAATGTTAATATAAAATACTTCTTCATGAAGTGATTTTAAAAGTATTAACTGGCAGTTTGTGAAAAATAACTTCTTTTCATCCGTCTGCTGATGAAATGAGCCAGCAGTTGTTTGAAAAGACTATCACAATTCTGTTTCCTCATACATTACATAAGATGTCAGAAGGACTATTTTCCAAGTAATTATTTGGATTCATTTTCTACCAGCTAAAATGAACTGCTTAAAAGATTCTTTAGCCTCAGCCTAAGAATTACAGCTGATTGGCTGATAATGAAAGGCAATAAACCCTAATCACTTATTGTTAATTTCCTTTTAATGTGGTTGAGAATAATCAAAAGTATTTTAGCAAGGAGGTGGCTAACACTCCAACATGTGGCCAAAATATCATAGGTCAAAAACTTCCTGGGTTGTGAAATATGTGGCTGAAAAGAACTATATGTTCAAAATACTGAGAATTCTCCAGAATGTTAGAATTCAGCTCACATTCAACCAACACACACACACACACACACACACACATACACACACACACACCAACACCATGGACTTCTTTGATCAATCTGGGGAGATGGTTCTGGGCAGATGGGCACAGCTCTCTTTCTCCCAGCTCTTTTATATTTTTGAGACCCACTAGTGAAATACAGCATGTAGGATTCTGTCAATAGACTGGTTTTATTAGACTGGATGTGTGTTTCTATTTAATATGCTATTAAATAATTAAGTGGTTGTTTAGATGAAATGTGTAGGTCAGATATTTGATCTGATAGTTAATGGGATTGGGAAGAGTTACAATTCCTGTGTATTCTGTACGTATTATTGCTATATATTACTTAACTCTATATTTTGATGAAAATTTAGTTATTAAGAACAGCAAAGCACTGATGCAGGGCAGCAGAGGATATTGTCCCATCTCATGGTTAAAAAAGACTTAAATATTAATACTGCTGTTTTCTATGGCATATTACCCTTTGCCTCTGACACCCCAATACCTGGCCTTTTCTGCCCACTTGGATGAATAGAGATGATTGGGTAATTAGTAGTGATATTAAGTTTATCCATAGTATAACTATGCTGCAATACAAAAGCAAAACAGGAAATCTATTGAAACATCTGTTAAAATAGAATATTGTTCTATTACTTCCCATTTTAGCCAAGGAACACTTTAAAATAAACTTTTTTCTCACAAATAATTCCAGTGTGTATTTATAGATCAAGTAGAATTGTGTTGTAATTAGCTTAATTCATTAATGAACAATGGGAATTTTTAGCAATTCTTACACATTTGCAGGCTTGTGTGTTATTTGAGTAGTAGAAGTCGCTTTAAGGATCCCAGGATATAATAGCTATTATATTACCAAACATTCTCTGTTTTTTTTCTAAAAGCCTTATATGACTTGGGCTGAATTTAAAATATTTAAAAATGATTTTGTTATTGCGCTTGGAAGAAGAATTTGTAATTATAATTTATAATACTTTACAAGCCAGAATAATGGCACAGTCTGTAAATTTCAATCCTATCACGAAATACATAAAAATTAATAATAGAAAATGTGAGTTTCAAAAATATGTGCATGTTTTTTTGATGTGTTTGTACAACATTTTGCCTTATCTTTTATGACTGACAATATTTGCAAATTCAGAGTCTTGTTACAAGAATATGAAGACAAGAGACATGCAAAGTCCAAACAACTAACTTCAAAGTAAATTAGCTTATCTCACCTGGAATTGATCTGGGACAGTCCATCCTGAATCAAGTGACAATCAGGGGAACCCCTAAGTATTGTGTGGTCAGTCAATAATTGTAACAATAGAAAGACAACCGCATTTTGTACAGTGATGCATGCATATTTAATTTTAAAGTAAAGAGATTTCCACCACTCCAAATTCCAGATGGCATTTGATCCCCAGTTCATCTCTATTTATCCTATTTGCTCCACTGTCCACTGCCTTGATGTACGGGGAAAAGTTAAAATCTAGTAAATATTTGCCGTAATGCTAAAAATTACAGAGAAACCCATCTTGGCATATAATAAATCTGTTTACGCTCTCTGAAAGCCAACAGAGCAGTCATTCTGAGATGGATTGAAATGCCTGTCAGAAAATCTAACCATTTCTTCACTCCAGGCCTCTGGTAACCTGGGCCCCCAAATCGGTTGTATTTTAGGCTTATCTGGATTGAATTTCAATTTCATTCAATCCAGTACTCTAGGAAAGGAAACATCAAGGCATGAAAGGAGTGAAGGAGCGGTTTTAAAAATAAAATATATTCAGGTACGTGCTACTGCCATTGGCAATCATAGGAGCACTTCAAATCTTTACACTTTCTAACCTTAGACCTGAAATATATAATGAATACAGTAAAGTGACCGAGCACTGTCTGTTTCTCCAGAGGTTGCTATTGAGTTGAACTTTTAGGATAAGCTAAGGGTTCACCTGTTACCCAAAGGTCAGGGGGATTAAAAAAATCTGTAGTGGTTTCTTCGTGTCTTCCTTTAAGACTGCCGTGGAAACTTTGACATGCTGCATTTCAATCAGCCATTTTCATCAATACAGGTAGTCCTCTACGTATAACAAGTCACTTTAGTGACCTTTTATAGTTATGATTGGCCTCCACAGGGCTACTTATACCACCCCCCACCACCACCACCCCGCAGTAATGTCATTGCCTTTTGGAAACATAGCAACCAGCCTGCATCTATGGCCATTTGTAGATTTATGACTTTTTTTTTTGGCTAGAAACTGGCATTTACTTCCAGTTTCCAATAACAAATAGCCATTGCAGACACTGGATTCGCTTAATGATTGCTGAATCTGCTTAACAATCACAGTGATTCATTTAAGAGCAGCCACAAAAAATGTTGCAAAATCAAGGGAAGTCACATGGTGTTCTGACCCAACCGGGTTCCAAGAGAGCAAACACAAGACAAAGGCAGCAGCCCCCACCTTTTAAGGTTTAATCCACGAATTCTGTTTCTTCACAGATAAAAGGCTGCTTCCAATTAATTAGCTCTGACAAGAAAGAGCCTTGCCAAGTTCAAGGCTGCCAAAAACCCAGAGATAAGAACTAATTTACAAGATTTTTTCAAATACTAACTATGATGTCTACAAGGCTGAGCTTCAGAGCTTCTTTGCCTTCTGCAAAGAACGCTTCTTCAAACCTGGCTTTTATCCTCTTG
>AZIM01002065.1:78139-91975 GCA_000516915.1 Ophiophagus hannah | reverse complement strand
AGTTGCCAAGTTTGGGGACCCCTACTTTAGCACATATGGCAGACACATTACATTTGTGTTACATCACTGCCTTGTCTTCCTGGTTTTGATTTCCTGCCTAATCAAGTTTTTTTTTACATATGAGTCAAAGGCTAAGAGACTTCAGCTTATTGGGCTGATATATTTTCTATTTTAAAGTTGCACTGTCAAAAGGGGGAGCAGTGATTTCACTCACCTAAAGTAATGTAGTGCTTTTAAAGCAATTATTTCTAGTTCAAAAGTTCCTGTAACCTTTCCTGCCAGCATGATTCAGCTTCCAACAGAGAACAGTTCACGCTTGTACTATCAATTCATGAGGGTTTTTGACAATTTCTAGCTGTCTAAGGCCTGAATAAAGTCATTAGATGATCTTTTATGAATCATAGTATGTGCTCATCAGAATGATGAGTAATACCAAATCACAAATATAAAGATGCTGGTTACCTTGAATATGCTGTAGTACAGAAGTTTGGAATAAAGCTGTTGGTTCTATTCAACAGCTAATGGAATGAATGAGAAGGACTTCATCTTAAAGTTCAAGGTTTCCCACTACTGCAATTCATTTGCTTTTAAGGCAGCCTCAGCCTTCAGGACTCTTTGTAGCCTTCAAAAACCTTAGATGCACCCATTCCAAGCCAGCCTTTCCTCAGATTGCCATAGTATAATTTGTAACGCATCAGAAAGGGAGAAATGATATAAGGAGTAAGTTCATTAATCTTGTTGATTCAATGTAAATATACTTTTACATTTAATCCTTTTTTCAGGCTCCTATTTTGTTTATATTTTTTTTGCAGCATTTTCTAGAAAGAAGTTAAGAATGCAGCATTTCTGAATATTACTAACACTGCTTCAAAAGAAGCAACATCCATCTGGCAAGCATTGCCTGAAAGTTTAAATGCAAAATATCCAGCAACGTGTCTTAGGTTTCATGTATGAAAATGGCTTTTGGTTCATGCTGCAACCTCATGAAAAATACTGTATTTCAAATAAAAATTTGAAAGCCCTTCAAACCCTTGGTGTAGCAACACTCCTTCAATCCAAATGTTTGGCTACACTTTTGTGCATGCAGAATCAGAATAGAACTGGAAGGGACCTTGAAGGTCTTCTAATCCAGTCCCCTGCTCAAGTAGGAGACCCTATACCATTTCAGACAAGTGAACCTCCAGTGATGAAGCACCCATGTTGTCTGAAGGCAAGCTGTTCCATTGGTTGATTGTCCTCACTGTCAGGAAGTTTCTCCTTAAGTCCAGGTTGCTTCTCTCCTTGATTAGTTCCCATCCATTGTTTCTTGTCCTGTCTTCGGGTGCTTTAGAAAATAAATTGACACCCCCCCCTCTTTGTGGCAGCCTCTCAAATACAGGAATACTGCTACCATGTCCTCCCTTGTCCTTCTTTTCTCTAGACTAGCCAAACCCAAATCTTCCAACTGTTTTTCATATGTTTAGCCTCCAGCCCTTTAATCATCTTAGTTGCTCTTCTTTGCACTTTTTTTCCAAAGTTTCAACATCTTTTTTGTAATGTGGTGACCAAAACTGGATGCAGCATTCCAGGTGTGGTCTTACCAAGGCTTTATAAAGTGGTACTAAAGACTTGTTTCTGGCAGAGCCAAATAACTGGCCAGTCTTATCACCTTATTTTGATGGTCATACTTGTGGCACCAAGGCAAACTAACATGATGCCTTGAGTAGAATGCAGCTATTCCACAAAGCCCAAAGTGAGACAAAACTAGCATTGATGGATACTCATCATCAGAGTCCTATTAATCTAGAGAATAGGAAGTTCTTAACTTAGGGGTGTCAAACTCAAGGCCCATGGACCAGATTCAGACCACAGGGTGCTTACATCTGCACCCTGGAAACAGAAAAGGACTGGCCCGCAGTGCCTCTACCAGTGAAAACAGAGCTCATGAGGACCGCATGCGGGCCCCCCAAGCTCTGTTTTTGCTGGCAGAAGGCTGCAGGAGGCCATTGTGGCCAAAAACGGTTCTCCCAAGTTCCGTTTTCACTGGCAGAGGGCTAGCAAAACAAACTAAAAGCAAAACAAAACAAAAGGGCAAATGTTTCCCTTTTTGCATTTGAGAATTCAAGAAGGGACAGGAAAAGAAAAAGGAAAAGAAGAAAGACAAAGAGAAGGAAAGGAATGAAAGAAGGAAAGATGGAAAGGAAGATGAAAGGAGAATGAAGAAGGAAGGGAGGGAGGGAGGGTCTGAGGGAAGTCCTACCCTAGCACTTAGCCACAAAGGTGCACCCGATACGAGTGATGTTGAGCTGGCCATGCCCCCCCCCCAGCNTGAAATTGAGTTTGACACCCCTGCCTTAACTATTTGACAAGAGAAATTATATAAACCAGATTTAATTTAAATTACATTTAAATAATGAAACCTTCTTCTTTTGACATGGTTTCTCCCATTACTTTTGGCAGTGCAGCCAGCATTATTCCAGGTTACCCCTATCTCCCCTGAAAATTGTCTATCCCAGTTTTAAACATACTAAATTATATTAAGTCAATTCCTCATTCTCCTTTTCTCCTTATAAACCATGTGTTTTTAACCCCAGTTGGTTTCATCTATGTGATATTTAAACCAACATTCTTCAGTATTCTGAAAATCTCTCAAACAGATCCGAATGCTATAACAAGATTGTTAATATTACAGCGAAAACACCCTGATTCAGTTGCTTTCAAAGCAAAAGTATTCAGGTGCTGCAGAGTGTAAATAAACACTTCCAGCTGTTACCTAAATGGCAAAGAGTATTTTGAGGGAACCGTGGTGCAGGATATGAAGATTAAAAAGATTAACAATTTCAGTATGCTTTCTCAAGAGGTGCCTCCATTTTGAATGACACCTGATTTTGTAAATGAGTTCATCCTATATTTCTTGGGTGCATGTCAGAAAAAGCTACCTGGTTTGTATGCCAGAGGTGGTATTCAGCAGCTTCTGACCAGTTCTGAAGAACCGGTAGCGAAAATTTTGAGTAGTTCGGAGAACTGGTGGTAACCTTCCCCCAGGAGCGGGGAGGNTTTTGAATCCCACCACTGTTGTATGCACATATGTACATAATCTGAAGAGATGCAGAATTTTAGATTTCCATGAAAGGAAAGAATGTACTGTAGCATTATTAAAATGCATTTATCTAAGCAAAACATTCAAGGTACAGAAGTCGCAATAACTGCAAAAGGTTTCATTTGGTTAGACCAATGTTTCTAAAACTTTTTTGCTGTGAGAAGTCTTCCCACTTTTAAAAATTATGGAGGACCTCAAAAGTGCATTTGTTTGTATGGGTTATATATTTATTGACATTTAGCGACCTGTCCGTTTACTGACTGGTCACTGTTATGAGGATAATGAAAAAATAACTTTGCAACTAGGCCTTCCATTTACAATTTTTGCAGATGTGTAAAGCAAAGGGAAGTTGAAGTAAAAGCATAAAAATAATGATATTTTTCTAAGTCACTGCTTCATTTAAGGACTGAGTGGCTGGTTCCTATTGTGGTAATTAACACAAGTATTACCTTTATTTACCATATTAAAATTTAAAATTGATGCATTGGCTGCCACTACTACCACTTCTCATGATTGTTTGATGGGCTTTTAATACAGCATTATTTTTCAGCATAGCCTGGCAAATAATTTTGATTGCAGACCCTTGGGAGGTCTTGGGGGTGGCTCCTAGGGGTTCTAGAAAACACTGGTTTACACTGAAATTCATGAGCCTTACAAGGTAATTTGTTCTTCCTTCAACTTAAAGCAATTTGGGTTGGGTGCGTATGAACAGAAAGAGGCCACATGAGCAGAAACAGAAAAGGCAATTTATCTGTTGTCATTTTGCAGATAAAATTCATCCTCTCCCATTTTTTCATTCAAGACAGGAAGGTTAGGGTGGATACCTAGGATAGAAAACTGGTGTGTAGCTTTTTTCTAATTATTCTCCTTTCACTTAAATGTTCAGTTGACTGATTTGATTTAAATATGAAAACAGAGTCACATATTTCTATAATCAGTGCAGCTTATGCTTCAATAAGTTGATTTTTATGTTCAGATAAAGAGTGGTCATGGTAGTAGCCGCCCTGTTACTAAATCTGATAATATTTTTTAAAAATCAATAAAAATAATTTTAAAATATGACGCCCACAATTGTGCAATCAATACTTCATCACACACATACACATACAAAAGAGACAAAACTTCAGTCTTCAAAAGCCAAGATGCTGATGGCCCATATATTGATTTTGACTTTTTCAGCCCATAACTTGCAGTCACCCCAGGTTGCAACATAGGCAATATTTTTTTAAAGTTAGAAAACACATCATTTTTAAATTAACAGTAAAGTTACAAGAAATGAGCACCTGTGGAATCAAGCAAATCAGCATTAAGGCCAAAACAGGTATAATTTGAACCACTCTATGACAGGTTACTGTGCTTCACTGTTACTTTTACTGATTGAGCCAGCTGGCATGTTTAAGGAAATGAGTTTCTATGACTTGAGTATTTTTTCTTTCATATATAATAACCCATTTTATAATGTAAATGGGAGATTTCACAGAAGTACCTAAAATTTCTTAGGCACATAATGCACATGATGGCACTGTCAGCCAAGATTTAAATAGATTTTGCATTTGAATGAGGATTGTTGTTAAAAAAAAATCTCTTTTTTGTTTAAAGCTCTACTTCTGTGACCATTTCTTTCCTATAAACAAACAAAATCTCCTGTAGAAAAGCAAGGGACTCAATTGCAGTTGTCGTGCAATAGAAAAATGCATTTAGAGCTCAACACATCTGGGCTATTCAGAAAGAGAGTAAGTAACAAGTACCTTTAAATGAAAGCTTAATGTTGTAGAAAAGGAAAATCTTTGAAATGATTGTGTAAATGCAAAAGGTGGGTTTAATTATTACCTTTCTATGAAAGAAAACAAACCCATAGATGGTTAGGGAAATGAGATGGTAAAGTTTGTTAGGGGAGAATCTTTCACTTCTGTGTCAGCAGCATTTTAGTTCTTCAAACTTCAGTACTTTCTATTATTTTTATGCAAATAGCAATACACCCAAAACTAACTTTCCAGCAAGGCTTACCTTCATATTTACATAATGCCAGTAATGGAAACCAAGTGGAAGAATCATTGGATACCCATTTGCTCTCTAAAGTGTCACTCAAAATTGTTTGGTGGTGTTTTGGAAGCTTCCTACAACACAATACGGAGTTGGCTTTGGCTTTGGCAGAACTACAACTTAAACTTTTCTGCATTTCATTTTTGGAGTTGACATTATATTGGCCACTTTTCAGACTACTGATATAAATACTGATCATAGAGGCATGTTAAAAGAGTAGCATATTTACACTTGAATTTCTAAGGAGCTTCTGTATTGTTATCAACTGGTGATATCCCCACTGGCTGTATACTTAGTGGTCCATCAAGTCTGCCCTTTGAGCTTTTTGTTTTCTTTTTAATTTATTTATTTAATCTTTTCATTCTTTTTATTTTTAAATTTATTTGTATTTTATTTTTTATTTTTTGTCGGATAGCAGACATGTGTTAAACCCAAGCATTTTTAAACTCAGTTACTGGTGATCCAACCGTATCAATTAAGTCAGAGTTTCCCAACCTTGACAACTTGAAGACATGTGGACTTCAACACCTAGAATTCCCCAGCCAACCATAGGAATTCAAATTGCCATGATTGGGAAACCCTGATTTAAGCAGTTCTGGTCATGCAGGTAGACCTTGACGACTACTACTACTACTACTACTACTACTACTACTACTACTCCTTCTTCTGTCTATCCACTGCAGGATGAAGGCCTCTTCCTCATGTTTCCAACCTATACAGTCCTGAGCTTTCTTTTAGCAATTGGGCTCGCAATATGTCATCAATCCATCTTGTTTTAAGCTTCTTTCATGGACAGGTTTTATCATCCATTTAGGATCCATTCTATGACTGCCTTGATCCAACTACCATTGGTTCTTCTTGCTATGTGACCAGCCCATTTCCATTCTTTTATTCTCTTGATGATATCATAGACTTTCATTTGATCTCTAAAGTCCTTGACTTACCATAATATATTTAGTGACTGTTCAAAGTTATAATAGCTCTGAAAAAAGTGACTTATGACAGTTATGACTTATGACACTACAACCGTTGCACCGTCCCCATGGACATGTGATCAAAATTCAGGCACTTGGCAACTGGCTTATGTTTTCCTGGGTCATATGATCACCTTTTGCAATCTTCTGACAAAGTCAAAAGCTTCCTCCTTGGAAGTCAATGGGGAAAGCCATATTCACTTAACAACCATATTACTAACTTAACAATTGCAAAGATTCACTTAACGACTGTGGTAGAAACATTCTAAAATACATCAAAACTCACTTAACTGTCTCGCTTAGCAATATACATTTTGGATTCAATAATTGTGGTTGTAAGTTGAGAACTACCTGAATATTCATGCCAGCTTGATTCTAAGTCAATTTTAAAAATACTGTCCTCGCTTAAAAGACTTTGGCAGCAATGTGCAAGGTATTCAGTCTGGACTGCAAGCAATCATGTCCTGCTATTAGACCAAAACAGAGTCAATCTTTTACCTTCCTGTGCTTGGTCATTCTGGAAGACACAGAGAGAAAAAGTGGGGTGGGTGGGTGTATATTTGTGTGTGAAATGGACTTTTCCCTTATTTAACATTGAATGAGGGGGAAACAACAGCGTCTTCTCTCCCTGTTAATTTTCACTGTTGTTAAAACCCGCAGCTAAGGAGATTAGTGAGCATCCTGAAATTAAAAGCATGCCAATTTAAAAAAAAATCATATGAAAATTGTTTGCCAATGATGTGGTTCTAATTATTTCAAATCCTAAACAGTCCATTTCCCAATTAATGAATCTTGTTAAGAATGTTGGCAATTTGACAGACCTAGACATTCTCATTAATTTTTTAAAAATGGGATATAATACAAAGAATTATAAACTAAAAAAAGTACAGATATCAAGCATAAAAGGTAGGCACCAAATACCTCCTTTAAGTCATATAAGTCATAGAAATATTGCTTAATTTAGGGAAATCCTTAAAGGTTTTCCTAGATAGTCCTAGGTTAATGGCCACTCATTCAGTGATCATTCAGAGTCATAATGGTGATGCTTACAACTGGTCCTCAAAATTCTGGCCGTCCCAGCACCCCCACGGTCATGTGATTGGGATCTGGGTCCATCACAACCAGATTCACAAAGGATGGTTGCAGCATCCCATGGTCATGCTGATTGCCTGCAGGCTTTCCACCAGCAAAGTCAGTTGGGGAGCTGGAAGAGAAGGTCGCAAGTCACTTGGATAAGCTCCCCAATCCTGTAGCAGCCACACCTAGCCCTACTATTCTCGCACCTTGCTGGCCCCTCACACAGTCTGCAGCACCCATCCTAAGCTCCACCATGCGTGCATTAAGCTGATCCCTTGCACACCCTCCCACACCTGCAACAGCCGTCCTCACTTAGAATAGTTGGCATGGCATCGGGATATGCTTCCAACTCTTTGCTGTAGTCAGGTAACTTATAATTGGTTGCCTCTTGAGATTTCTGTCAGGCTAGACCTGTTGGTCGCAGACACCTCAGGGATCTGAATAGCTTTCAGTGGTCCTTTGAGGATTTTCCTGATAATCCAGCAACTAAATCCATTGAAAACCTGGTTTGCTCTTGGTATCACAAGATGGCCCAGAACCTTGATAAAATTGGGCTCAAGTGGCCCTCTCTTTTGCTAATTCCAGAAGACTTAATTCATTTACCAAAAACTTGCAGAAAGAAAGCAATGGAAGCAGCATCTAGAAAACCTGTGCAGTAAGCCAAGAAGTGAATATGAGGACATTTGGGTCTATTACCTGGAGATACGAAAAACAAAACACCATTATTTCCTCTCTCTTGTTGTGTTAGCAAGTTGCATTCTGCACTCATGGGTTGAATGTTTAGTTCATAATTAAGAAAGAATCAACATCAAGAGCTCGTCTGTCATTGCCGTGATCACATTTCACTGACATAGTCACCCAAATTTGCTTAAGTCTTGACTCCATGGGGGCAGAGTCCAGGATGATAACTAGAGCATCTTGCTTGCTTATCTGGAATTCCTTCAACCTGTGACCTCCAATGAAATAGATAGGTGCTGTCTAGGATATTCTCTTCTACCAGTGGGCTGGGTCTCTCCCCCTCTCGGATCCTTCAGGCAGCTAAGGGAAAGTAATTTCCTGGACCAGGGACAATTGTTATTGCTTTGTTATCAGAAGAGATGCAACCAGGTGGAAAGAAATGTAGAAATAACTTTGATGAAGAAATGTATAAGTCCTTAAGGGAGAAATATGACAACTGAGTCATATTGAAAAAGTGGAAAGTGTGAAAAAGAAACCCAACCCTGACTCAATTCTGTTTAATATAAAATGGGGGGAGAGAAAAATTGTGGCAAACTTTCAGAATTCTGTTAATATGTCCCACGATGATAAAGTAGCATTATTTGTTCTGTTTCCTAACCTGGTCTCTCTTGAAAGGCTGATACCAGAAGCCCTCAAGGAAACTGGTGCACCTCCTCCTTAAGCCCACCTTAGATCTGGAGGTATTGGACAACTATCACCTAGTCTCTAATCTATAAAGTTGGTCAAACAAGTCATCCAGGGTTTGGAACTTTATTTGCTAATACTATGATTTTTTAGAAGGCATATAAGAATCAACATGGTGGCCCATGCAAATTATTATTAAAAGATCAGGATTTAAAGAGCACAGAACCTATTATTTACTCTTTTAAAAGAAATTAATTCTTGGCCATGATTTCTAAAGTTAACCAATTTCTAAATAAAATGTTACTAATGACATTCTTCAATGAACCCTAGAAAGCAGGGAGCCTGAGGCCAGGAATTTACCATATGTAAGGCTTATGAATATTTTTAGAAGTTTAAAATTGAGTTAATAAGTGAAAGTATTAAGGTACTGACATTAATTCATCTTGTTAATTTCTGATTGCCGTTTTTAAATGAGGCAAACTAGAACAATATTAGGAAAAGGAACGCTAGACTTAATATCTCTCAAATTCAATAAATTTACAGTCATCAAGAAGTTGTGTGTGTGTGTGTGTGTGTGTGTATCCATAAACACACACACACACACACACACACACATTCAAACATCAGATGGAGCAGAATAATGGCCATAAAAGTAATGATGTCAGATAACCCTAGTTCCATCTCCTACACCAACTGGATAGCCATATTGTGTGGTCCTTTTAAGACTGCCCTGGTTGGACATCCATTTTATTTGACCCTTTATGCACTCCCCCATTAGCCATTGTGTGGCCATTTTGTACATTCTGTAGGGTGATCATTTTGTATAGCTCTTTTTGCTGTTCCAACGCAGCCAATTTTGGGGGGGAGGGGGCATTTTGTGTAAAAGGCAGAGAACAATGAAGGAGATATAACTTCATATCTCTGCAAAGCTGTTCTGCTATTCAAATGTATGTACCCTCTCCTTTCATATAAAGAGCCATTGATCTAGGGAGAATGACTGCTTACTAGGGCTCCAGATCTGGAATATAAAACTCACCATACAGTAGCAAAAGGTTGTGGATCAATTATTTTTTTTAGCCATCATCTAATGAACATCAAGTTTTTTCGAAGTCCTAATCTGATAATCCTCGTTCCTGTTTTGAGAACTAGATTAAATATAAATCTTTATGTCACTGCTGAATATCTTCTTGATGTCATGTTTTTCTACATTTAGTGAAAATCATTACTGAATCATAGAATGCTAAAGGAGCATTGTTCCCCCTCAGCAGGATAAATTTACCATCAAGGATGTGCAAATAATGTACAAAATTGAGTTGAGTGAATTGATATACCAAATATTTGCATTGCTGTCTCCAGTTTTGAAAGCAGTTCACTTTAAAACCCCAAATACCTTGTTACAATCTATACATTAAGTTTTGGATTTTTGGGGGGTGGGGGGCAACACCTAAAAAGAGTCACAGAAAATAGCCATCATGCAGAAAGGGAGATGCTGGAAATGACATCCTTTTGATAAAAGGTATGCTCTTTATTTTTCTTACATAAAATATAACTATTTTTATTTGATTTATTTGATTTGTCAATTGCTTACAAGATAATAGGTATAAGAATAAACATGAGTTTATTAACATGAGTTTATAAACATGAGTTTACAGGAAATAGGTACAAATAAATGGGCACAATAGGACAGGGACGGTAGGCACAATTGTGCACTTATGCACACCCTTGACAGACCTCTTAGGCATGGGGCGAGGTCAATAGCAGATAGTTTAAAGTTAACGGAGTGGGGGTTTGAGGATGTGAATATTATCCTACAGTAGTGGCGGTTTGAAAAAGGCTGTTCCATTTTTAAAAATATTTATGTAATTGTTGTTAAGGTTGTGCATGAAGCAATTTATGTTATCAATGCAAGATTTAGCTTGATAATCGAGATATCTGTCTGTAAGATAATTGCATACTTATTGTAAGTTCTTGTTCTCCTGCACTAGACAGATAATACCTTGCATTGTTGGCTGGAATATTACTTGCATGACGGCTGAGAGATTCTTCTTGACATAATCCTTTCCCAAACATACTTTCTGGATACACATATAGTAGAGAGCCCTGAAAGGTTATTAATGAAAATCCTTTATTTCACACTTCTATCTGACAATATAGAACTCAGCAACTGAAGTCAGCAACGTTCATTTATGAATACATTTGCTTTTGGTACTTTTTATTATTGATCATATGCAATTTAATATTGTTATGGCTCAACAGAAAAACCCTTGAGTAGTTCCAATTAATTCTTCCAGTAAAAAAATATTTTGAAATATATTATGAAAGAACTTGAAATACCAGTTTCAGTGAGCCTTTCCTGTGTTGGTTTCTTAGGCTGATTTCCTGTTGTAAAGAGAAACTGAAAAATATTTCACCATCTTTTTAAGAAACCATGTCTCTTTATACAAATTTATGTGCTCATGAGGCTACCCAGAAGCAGTTTTCAATATAGATTGAAATAGAATAGAAATAAAATAGAATAACAAGAGTTGGAAGGGACCTTGGAGGTCATCTAGTCCAACACTCTGCTAAAGCAGGAGAACCTATACCATTTCTGACAAATGTCTGTCCAGCCAGCATGGAAAAGAAACTAGTCACTTAATACCTACCCAATTTAACCCAGAGAATGCCTGGAGAGAGAAATGGTCCTAGTTACCTTCTTCCAATGTAGTTGAATACCTCCATTCATATGATTATGGTTTATTGACCCAAGCAATGTTTACATATGGCTGACTGTTTGCTAATACTAGGATTCAAACAATCGGTTTGAAATATGGAATTAGCAAAATTATTCTATTTTAATACAGTCATCATCAATTTATCACCACAACCAGGGCCAGAATTTCCATTGCTAAGTTATGCGGTCATAAAGTGTAATGTCACACAGGGGTGGGATCCTACCAGCATAACAACCGGTTCACTTTGCACACGTGCGCACTATGTGCACACACGCTCTACTTACAAATTACTGGGTCCAGCAAGCATTCACCTGCTCCAGCTGACGAGTGGCACAAAGCAGCTGAGGAGGAAAAAGCAGAGACTAAAGGACAGCCTAGAGCCCGGGCAGGCAGGTGGGCCAAACAACCAGAAGATCGTTGGAGCGAACCAGTTCGGTGTCAACTGCTCTTTGGAGCTACCGGTTCTATAGAAGTGGGCCGAACCGGTAGAATCCCACCCCTGATGTCACATGACCACATTGCTTAGCGATGGCAATTCTGGCAGTTCCAGTTGCCATCATAACTCTAGACATGTGGGTCATCAATTGAAAAGCAGAGGGAATCCCAGGTAAGGAGAAAGAGTAGGCCAGGGATGCTTGATCAGCAGCAGAAGACACAAAGGTCACCTAGGGTATCACAGACCGCGGAGTGCAGGGGGCCAAAAGGGCATAAATGAGGCGATATCAGAGGTGGTATTCAGCAGGTTCTGAGCAGTTCTGGAGAACCGGTAGCGGAAATGTTGAGTAGTTCGGAAGACCAGCAAATACAACCTCTGACTTACCCCGCCCACATCTATTCTCTGCCTCCCAAATCCCAGCTGATTGGCTGGGTCTTTTTNTGGAGGATTTTATATCCCCTGTCATGCCCACCAAGCCATGCCCAAGCCACACCCACAGAATCGGTAGCCAAAAAAATTTGAATCCCACCATTAGGCGATATGGTTGGGGGGAATTGAAGTGCCCCTTCATTGTATGTGCAGGCAAGGTGCCAAGTGCCCAAATTTTGATGATGTGACCATGGGGATGCTGCAATGGCTACAGCTTTGAAGATTGGTCATAAGTCCCTTTGTTCAGTGCCTCCATATCACTTCAAACAGTTGCTGAACAAATGGTCTTAAGTTGAGGGCTACCTGTACTTGTTATTATGTCCAATTCGAAAAAGATTTCATTGGAAGAGGAGTACCCAGGAAGAGGTACTAGCTGCTTAACATAAAAAAATTCTTTGAGTTTATGTGCTTTTCTTCCATACTTTCATTTGTATCATTTCTGAAAGAGGATTTCAATAAATGTTTATTCTCTTCTGAATGATTATAAGCAATGCAGTCTTTTAAGTTATTATGATGCATTCCCCAAACATAGGTTCTTTATTTCCAAAGATTCAAAAACTCTATTGATCAATTGTTAGGCAGGCAGGCAGGCAGATAGATATATTCATATTCTCCTATTAGCCATATTCTCTCCTATTAGCCAGCTTATTAGAGCAAACAAAATATATGCAATAAGCATTTAAATGAACATTTAATTCTATAACAATTTAAATTAAAATGCAAGCTCAGTAATGAATTATTTGCCTTCATTGGACAGGATGATTTATGCCACATATGCATATTCCATAGTACATTAATTGTTAAAGATGCTTGGCTCACAGAACATTTCCTTGCAGCTTGATAAAAAGTAGTCTATTTAGACAGGTGAATATATAAACCATTGGGGTATAGGAGGGTGTTGGACTAGGATGATGTCAGGAACTGACATTCAAAAGTATTACCAGTTTATTTCATGCTACCTATACACAAGTATCTAATCTACTAGCGGTCAATGCAAATTCATGCTAGATAAGAGTGAGCAGAATTCATTGGGCGGGGGGGGGGCTGGACGTAAGTCTCTTGTGGGAGCTTAGCGACTCCAAACTCCAAACTGATGGGAATCAATCTGGGCAAACTTGGGTTCGGCCCTGGTCATCTACAGATGGAGTGGTATAGATCAAGTACAGATTCAGCCATGGAAGTTCACTGGGTGACTTCGGCCACTCATTATATCTCAGTTCAAATGGTTCTATGAAAGACATAGAGGAAGAAATACCATACATGGTAGTTAAGCTCAGGAAAGACAGGAGGTGTCTCCGTCCAGAGTTGGCCAAGGGAGAGGAGTCAGTAAAATATGATTTATATTCAAGGGTATTTCAGAGAGTCTAGAGTTTGCAGATCATGGACAACTCTAAGAATATAACTTGCTTTGTGTAATGGACCATGAGAATGTCCTTGAGAGACAGAAGGAAGAGGAGGAAAAAAGCAATTTAGGATAACATCAGATAAGAGACAGCTTAGCCCACAAAAGCAATGAGGGTGTGAAAATATCTCAGAAGGGACCTTCCCTAGTTTCTTGGACTGTAAAGACAAGGTGGGAGAGATGTATTTTCAAACCTGCAAGATTCTTTTGCTGTAACCTTACAATACAGATAGTGTTCATTAATTAATTAATTAATTAATTAATTGGTTTGATTTGTCAATCGCTTACAAGATAATAGGTATAAGTATAAACATAGTTAT
>AZIM01002065.1:38793-48988 GCA_000516915.1 Ophiophagus hannah | reverse complement strand
CTTGTATTGTTATGGTTGAAGCTGAAGTAGACATTGACAGGTAGGACGTTGTAGCAGACAATTTTGTGTACTAAGCTTAGATCAGACCGTAGGCAGTGTAGTTCTAGGTTGTCCAGGTCCAAAATTTCAAGCCTGATAGCATAAGGTAGGTAGGTAGGTAGGTAGGTAGGTAGATAGGGAGGGAGAGAGAGAGAGAGAGAGNAGAGAGAGAGAGAGAGAGAGAGATTCTATATATATCACTATGTCAGCATTGGCGTACGTAGAGGCCATTCTTCTGTGTGCCATCTTTGTTTTGTATTCTTGGCTTTGAATTGTTTGAATAATTCTAGTTTTAGCATCCTTATAAAAGAGATTTTCTAGCTTGGCGATATGTCTTCTTCTTGTTCTCTATATCTCTTCTTGGGGACAGAACAGTATTGTTTAGAGCACCGGTTCCCATCTCTGCTATCAAAAGTTTTACTGTGCACTAATATTTACAAAGGAAAGTTCAAGATTGGAAGCTCATGGGTTCAGGATGGTCATCTTGGGTTCTAGCACATTAATCAAGTAAGATAGAACATCTGGTTTCTTTCAACATGAAACAAAACAATTGTTTGCCCAAAGCCTGTGTGTGATATATTTTTGTGCCTTTAGCTCAGGTTCTAGACTGGGAATAGAGAAGACATTGCCAAGTTTACAAAGGATAATGGCTTAGTTTAATAAGCCTTTTGCAAGGTTATACTTTTAATATATTAAAGTCGGATAATAACATATAATACATATGGTCATTCTGCTTGAAATTTTTGTTTAGCTAATTTTTCAGAATAAAATTATTTTATCTTCTCTTTTTAAACAGAAATCTTCACTATCAACAGTAATCCCTTTTTGTTTGAAAACAACTTTCATTTTTAAGGCTGGAATGTAGGGATTTTAATGGATTTTTTTTTCTTATTGAAAGCTTGCATCCATGGTTAGATGAAAATATGTTTTTTTTGAAGTGTCCCCAGTTTCGAATGCATTTTACACTGAAATTCTAAACTATATGTTTCTTAATGTAAAACTTTTACTTTCTAGATCATCACACTGTATATTCATTTTTTTTAATTTTCAGTTTTAATGGGTGATTGAAACTGATGGATTGACTTACATTCTGCTTTCAAAGACTCTTGTTTCAAACTTTAAAAATCTTTACCTGATGCCAAGGAAATTCACCTGTCAAATAATTGTCTTTGAAACAGGTTCTATCTGATTAGTGGAGGAGTTCCTTTTATTATCTGTGGAATTACTGCAGCAACCAACATAAATAATTATGGGGTAAAACATTACGCCGGAGCTCAGTTGTAAGTATATCCCTATATTTTCCATGTACGACACCACTGTTATTTCCTCTAAGAATAAGCCATGATTAAATAACTTTCAGTCTGGAACCATAGAGCCTAATCCAGGATCCCTGTCAGATTAGTTACTCCCTATCAGCATGTGGGTTTTGTCATTTTTATGTATTATACTCTGCACACAGCCTATGCTGCAAGTTAATTATGGTTTTTAATGTTTATAAAGGAAATACATGAATGCATGAGGAGACACACACCTGTTTAGAAATCCATCGATTTCTTCTAAATGCATTGGTTTAACTGAGTACTAAAAAATACCACAGAGGCACTAATAAATTGTATATTACAATATTTTGGTACCATTTAAGGAAAGCAAGTGTTCCCATATTTCTAGAAAAGCTGAGGAAGTAAAGCAAACTGTTTTTCCTTCATGGAAATACTTTTAGGAAATTTCATGTGAGAAATACATTAGAAAAACGGAAGAACTCCAGCAGATTAAAGAGAGCAAAACTCTTCTGGAAGTCCTACCCTATTAAAACCTATTTATTCCATCACGTGTGATTAGACAATCACTTATAATCAACAGGGTGTTAAAAGAACTGATTATTTATGTTCATAAATTTGTGGGAGACTTTCCTGCCAGCACTTTTACAGAGGTTGTGCTACTTTAGTTTAATCACTTTAATCACAGGCAATCAATACCAGATATCACAATACAAGTAGAAAACCAGGAAGCAGGTGTAGGGAGGGGTAAAATTGCTCAGGGGGAGAGAGAGAAAGAGGTAGACTAAGTCACAGCACTGTGTCTTGTATGCCTTATTCATTTTTTACAACATACAAATGTAGACCTTCCAACTTCCGTGTGCTTTTATGGAGCTAAGTTTTGAAGTGGCCTGTGATGAAAACCCTTTTGAAGATACCACCGACCCACAGAAGGGAACAATTCCATTGGCTCTCACTTCACCTTACTTGCTATGTACTGTGAAGTTCTTGAAAGACTTTTAGGATAGCTAGGGATTGTCTTGTGTGTCTGTTGTTGTTTTTTTTACAAAACAAGAGAACTCTTCTGAGGAATCAGAGGAAGCTGTTAATATTTTATGTGTTAGTGAGAAGTGCTTGAGAGCAAAGAAATTCAAATAAGGCCTCACTGCACAACCTGAAAGGTACATGTGAGCATCTACTAAATCAGCTCAGAGTTTATCCCCTTGTTCATCCTAGCACCTGGAAAGCAGAGCCTCTGTAAGGGACCAAAATCCAGATGCTTGGCCACTGACTCACATTTATGATGGTTGCAGTGTCCCAGGCTCATGGGATCCCCTTCTGCAAGCTTCTGACAAGCAAATGGGGAAACTAGATTCACGTGATATTAGTTTAACAACTGTGGCAATTCACTCAACAACTGTGGCAAGAAAAGTCATAAAATGGGGCAAAACAAGTTTCTCATCTAGCAGCATAAATTTTGGGCTCAATTGCGGTCATAAGTTGAGGACTATCTGTAATTATGAATTATTTTCATAATTATGCAGTGTATGAATTATTAGCCTTGGTGCTTAGAAGAAGAATATAGTTGCGCAGCACTATAATAACGGTAAAGATTGTATCATTGTACCCTAACTAGAGAAGGCATCTTAAAATCAGCACCTCCACTCACTTACTATCCTTCCCTAGTGGAGATATTTACACCTAGTCCTTAATTTACAACCAGTCACTTAACATATATTCGAAGTTATGAAGGTCCTCTCCCAAAGCTACTTATAACTCGTTTTCAAAGATACAATGACCACACCCATCCAAGGTCATGGGATCACACTTTGGGCACTTGGCAACTGACTTGGTTTTACAGCTGTTTGCAAGCATTCCACAGTCCCTTGACTGCGATTCACAACTTTTTCTCCACTGCTCACTTCTGGTTTCCAGCAAAAAAACACCCACCGTGAAAAATGGATTTGCTTAACAACTGCAGCATTCGCTTACGGACCGCTGCATTTGCTAAACGACTACCACAAAAAATGTCAAAAAAGTCAACTGCAATAACCTTATGACCTTAATTTTGGATTCAATTACAGTTGAAGATTGAGGATGACTTTTAAAGGATTATTTAAGTTCATATATTGCTTTGTCCAGCCTTGGGCACTGGGTTGGTGGATACAGACTTTTGTTCTTCCAGGCTCCTGTATGTTAACTGCTCCCCTCCTTTATGTTAGCTGAGAAGAGTCTGCTTCCTCCACTTTTCTACACAAAAGGGGAGGTTTCAGCAATCACACTGCCAAAAAAACCCTACACTAGTGGCTCTGAGTAAACCTCATTTCACATTTCAAGTGGGGATTGTAGAGAGGGGAGAGATAAGGGATGCAAGTGACCAAGTATGTGTTGCAGTATAAACCTGCTATGCCTGCCATACCTGTGTCCAATGTCAGGAGACAAATGTTAAAGGACAGAGTTAGAGTTGTGATGTTGCAATGCACATTTCATAATTGTTTTATCATTGTGGTTTGTATCAGATACCTATGAGTGAGCGAATCTCTAAACATCCGCAATTTGTTCTCTGTGGATGCGTTCATATTTGACAATAGACTGTGAGGTAATTTTATTAGCTGTGTTTCAAAACCAGAGTATTGGATTTGGTATCTAGAGAGCTGTAATGAAAACTTATTTTCTTGTATGATACGAGAGCCAGTGTGATGTGGAGATTAAGGGGAGTTTTACATTTACCTCAGCCACTGAGCTCACTGGCTGAGATCCTATCAACAGATCCCATCAACAGGCTGAGATCCTATCAAAAATATTACTTAAAATGTCAGTTTTAAATGCTGTACTACTGTTAAAAACTAGATGGGTATTACAAATAGTCCTCAACTTACAGTTAGAATTGGGACCCAAATTTTCATTGCCAAGCAAGGTGGTTGTTAAGTGAATCATGCCTGAATTTATGACCATTTTGCCATTTGTTGTTAAGTGAATCCTGCAATCATTAAGCAAATCCTTCTTCCCCTATCGACTATGGAGGTTCTCAGTCATCCAGGTCATGATTGTCTCAAAGGTGCTTTTTAAAAAGGCAACTGGACTTTTTTTTTCCTTGAGGCAGACATTTTGCTTTTCATCCAAGAAACTTCTTCAGTTCTGACTGAACGGTGGGGGTGGGGGGAATATGGAAAGCTTTATATTCCTTTGCAGTCGGTCTTTAGCATTCTCTCTGAAAGCTGTTGAGGCCACTTGGGGGTTTATCTGTGCCATTAGGGTCACCGGAATCATCTCACCTGCAAATAGGGATGGAATATTCTTGGAACTGCTGAAAGGACTATGTTGTAAACAGGAGATAGGTGATTCAGGTGACCCTGTCAGTACAGATAAAGGGCTCTCAGAGAGAGTGCTAATGACCAGATAACTGTAAAGGAATATAAATCCTTCCATTTTCACCCCTGCCCCCGACATTCAGTCAAAATTGAGGAAGATTATTGAATGAGAAGCAAAGCATTTTTCTCAAGGAAAAAACAAAGTCCAGTTGCCNCCTTTTGAAAAAGCACCTTTTAGACTTTGAGGAACCCCTGCATTGATTTTGCTTGTCAGAAACCCATTTGGAAGGTCACAAATGGCGAGCATGTGAAATCCAGGACAATGCAATTGTTGTAAATACAAGCTAGTTCCAAGTGCCTAAATTTTCATCATGTGACCATGAAGATGCTGCAACAGTTGTAAAGTGCAAGGACTGGTTATAAGTCACTTTTTTCAATGATGTTGCTAAATGAATGATTGTAACTAGAGATCTACCTGTAAAATTACCTTTCCTAAGCATATGTAAGTCCCATTTTTGTAGAGGACATATTTTTTTCTAACCAATTTACAGTTTATTGTAAATGTATTTATTTAGTTTGTATTAGCAGATAATCTGTCTTCAATATTATTAATTGGATTTCTTTTCTTTTTTAAAAAAAAACTCTATTCCACCCTACCCTTGTATGCAGTTGTTGGATGTCATGGGAGCCAAGTCTTGGTGCATTTTATGGACCGCTTGCATTTATTGTTCTGGTAACATGCATTTACTTCCTCTGCACCTATGTGCAATTGAGGCGTCACCCAGAACGCAAATATGAATTAAAGGAAAGGATAGAAGATCAGCAGAGGGTGGCAAGTCCTGAACTTGGCCATAGTCACATGACAGACATTGGATCAGTTTCCCAGGCAACCTGTTCAATGATGTCTTCATCCTTGTTGGAAAACGAGCACTCTTTCAAGGCTCAGCTTCGAGCTGCTGCATTCACTTTGTTTCTCTTTACTGCCACCTGGACTTTTGGCGCCCTGGCTGTTTCTCAAGGACATTTCTTGGATATGATATTTAGTTGCCTATATGGAGCATTTTGTGTGACCTTAGGGCTCTTCATCCTTATCCATCATTGTGCAAAGCGAGATGATGTGTGGCATTGCTGGTGGTCCTGTTGCCCTTCTCGCAGGAACACCTACTCAGTGCAAGTTAATGTCCGTCCAAAAGTTAATGTCAATGGTGAAAGCCAAGCTCATGCCTCATGCCTTCAAGAATCACCATGTCCAAGTAAATCTGCCATGTTTAATCACCCGGCTGTTAGTCACTGCAAACTCACTAATCTACAGGCTGTTCAAAACCACGTCAACTGCCTTTCGCCGGTCACTCCATGTTGTGCAAAAATGCATTGTGATCAGCTCCTGGAAGATGAAGCTCATATTCATGTCCACAACGAAGGGACTTTCAGACCCAACATGCACATCCACAGATGTTTGAAAAGTAGAACTAAACCACGGTATTTTAGCCGACATCGGTCTGCTGGAGAAAGGGAGTATGCTTACCACATTCCTTCAAGTATTGATGGCAGCATACACAGCTCACATACAGACAGTCCTCATAGTACACACGACAGTCACTCAGGCCACAGGCGACCGTGTTGTGCAAAAAACAGTCCCTATCCAACCATCACTCAGCCTGAAAGTAGTGATGCAAGTACTGTGATCTACAGTTGTGCTAAAGTCCCAGAAACTGAGACAGGCCCTCATTTCGAAATGCATCCACGGACACAATCCTTGCCATTTAGCACAACCAGCCACAATGGAATCCTAAAGGGAAACTTGCATGAAGCCATGATCTACAGTTCAGATATTACAGGAAATATCAAAACAGGGCCATGGAAGAATGAAACTACTGTGTAGTTGGTAAGCCACATTTCTCGACTTGCAGCTCAAAGCATCATAGACTGCAAACCTATATACAGCAATTTGGGAGTAAGCCCAATTAAATCTGCTGGACTTACTTCTGAGTAGACCTAGGTAGGTTTGTACTGTTGGTCTTTGTTTTCCTTCTAAACCTAATAAGATTCTACGTGTTGGTGTGGCACATGAGATAACTGTACAGGTTTTCAACCTTTTTTTTCTTAATAAGAAAAGGCTTTTAAAAAGCAGGGGCAGTCTCGAAATTATTTTTTAAAAAATGACAGAGTGACATTCAAGGAAGAATGAAAACATAAACCTAGGAAACAGACTGTGAGGTGTTTGTTACTACAGGTAGTCCTTGATTTACGACCCCAATTGACATTGGGATTATTTCTGTCATACATTGTTGCAATCATAAGTAGAGCAGGAGCCAATTTTACGACAATTTTTATGGTGGTCATTGTGAATCATTGCAATTGTTAAGCAAATCACATGGTTACTAAACAATCTAGCTTCTCAAATGGGCCTCTCTTTTTTGGCCCAAACTTACATAACAGTAGGATGTGGCCACTGATCATAAATGTGAGTTAGTTCCCAAGTACTCAGATGGTGGTCACATGGCCACGAGGGTAATGCAAGAGTGGTAAATGCAAGTTACTTTTTCCAGGCCGCTTAACTTTGAACCGTTGGATCATAAGTCAAGGAATTACCTGTATCATGTAATGTGGTATTGTTTTCCTTTTATTTATTTATTTTTAAATCTGTATTGGCATCAGATACTTTTCTACACATATCAGCATCACAGCCTTTCCTTGATTATTTTTTGCAACAAAAATGGTCTTCTATTAATTTTTTTGGGAAAAAAGGATTTTATAACCAGCCTACCACAGCTTTTTAGGCCTATAAAAATGATACTGCCTCTAAAAGATCTTCTGTAGCCTATGGCGTGTAAAACCATGTAGTGTATGTCACTGTTCTGTCTTCTTTCTCTTTGGAAGAAAAACACTAGGTAAAGTCCTATGTTAACATCTACAGTGCTGTACTGGTTGTATTTCTTTTTTTGTTGTTAAGATTATTGTTATTAATAATAATATTTTTAATTTCTGCATGACATCTGTCAGGATAATGCCATTTGTTGTTTTCTAATGATGCATATGTACAAAGGGGGAAAAACCCTATTGTAAAAGGCTATGACTATCCATGTTGGTATTAATCTAGAGCATTTTGGCTCTACGAAAAGAAAAAAGAGGGGGAATACTTTCTGCACTCCTTTAAGTGGCACAATCCTTTCTATGAGGTTAAAAGATTGCTTTGATAAGGGTGCACTCTAATGTCTCTGCAAAGCATGTCCCATTGAATGTGGCACTGTGTATGTCTCTAGTAGCCGTCTCTCCACCAGTCTCACTCTTTGGTCCATTAGCCTTTGGGAATTAACCTGCCAGTAGCCCTATCATCATCAGTCCTAGGCAAAGTAGTGCTTTCCCGTTAACTCTTTGAGGACTGCAATTATTCGCTCAAGAAATGAAGTAGGACGTCAGCAGCCTGAGCTAAGCACTTTGAAAATCTATTGAGGTCAGTGAGATAGACAGAACCTGAGTACTGGCTTGCATTTGTTTACAACACTGAAACACAAAGTGCTTAACTTTGATTGGATTATTTCCTGACAATGTTTCCAGGTTGGAGGGAGGACTTATATGTGCATTGTTATGCGATGATCCTCCTCATCATAGCAGTCTAGTCCAGGAGTAGCTAGTAAAAGCTTGGTGACCTTGATGGCCATTCTAAGCAAACCCCTGTCCCTCATTGCTAAGGAAAAGCATATAGGACTTTACTGTAACGAAATATCACTTTAAGAGCAGATGTTTAAATTATACTGTATTTTGGGATGAAATCACACCTTTTTAATCCATTGCTAAAACAAAAATGGGATTGCCTTTATATTTCCATACATATTTGACCCTTCACTGATTTATTCTGTTTGGATCTAGTAATCTCGAGGGCCAACATTACTCTCTGTTCATGAACTTTCAGCAAAAAAAGTTTTGTTTTTATTTTTTTTAAGGGGGGGCAATCTATGAATATCTGAACACATTGCACTAATAAACATGAATAAGAGAATTACTGTATAGTTGCTGTTTAAGATTTAAAATAAAATTAAAGTGCAGCTTTAAACTGGTGATTTAAAATGAAGGGAACCATACAACTCAAGGTGTGGTGAAGAGCGGTGATGAAAAACCATCAGTCATTCCACACTTAAAGAAAAAAGTCAGGAAAGGAATAAATAAAATCAAGATGGTGGCCACCAACCACCCAACTGAAGCCCTACCTCCTTTTTACATGTGTTGTAAAAAAGGGGACCAGCTTTGATCACATAGCTGTGCCCCCATCTGGATTTTTTTTAACCACCTCTTTGCAGATATTCTTGAAACACTCAGTATTATGTGGACGTTAGAAGTCAATTGATAAAGATGTCACACGTTCAATTAACCTTAACAGTTTGTTTCTTGGAGAAAAAAACCCCTTGCTTCACATCAATGGGCTTCTTCTCCCAACAATCTTAATAGAGCTTGGTTCATTATCTGTGTTATTATCAGCACATTCTAAATCCATTTATGTTCCCTACGACTCTTTTTCATCACACTGTACATAAATGATTTTTAGTGGGATACTATAAAAATGTGAGTCAGATGAATATGTTCTGCAGTCTTTGCAGGAGGGGACGAAGTACTCAAAGGGTTAATGCTCAGTATCTGAGTGCAAGGAATTAAACTTTTTTTTCGGTATTTTTATAAAATTCAAACACACACACCTATATATGTATATATATCTATATATATTGTAAATTAGCAAATAATGTATTCATTGTGTGTGTGTTTACACACACTCTTATGTGTGTCTTTCAAAAGTGAACACAGCAGAGTGCACTAAGTGGGTGTTGAAATATGAACAGAATTTCATCTTTTCATGATGCTTCTTTTAGATGATAAAAAATTCCTGAGCTTTATTATGTATCTGCTGTATATGCTTGAACTGTCTCAGAAACTAAAATACAGTATTTTGCATTGTGAGTATAATATATTTCCTAATTTTTATCATTTGTTTTTTTCATGGATGCAATACCGTCAATCCACAACATCAGTGAAACTCTGTGGACACATAAATACGCTATTCAAAGCCACTTTTCTGTATCTCAGTGGTATTTATAATATTCTGTATTAGCTTTGTTCTACAACAGTGGTCACCAACCAGTGGGCCACCGCCCACTGGTGGTGCGTGAGAAAAATTTGGTGGTCCTCAGAGAAATGTCACCCCCAGAGTACCCCACAAAGCAATTAATCCAGGCTGCATGGGAACACAAGGCTGCGCTGCCCACATGGCCCGCAGGAACCCTCCCCGCCAGTCCTTACCTGGCAAACTTGCCTGCTAAGTTGCTATTTTTCCTTTTTCCGACCATTAGCTGTTCTGCTATGCCGGGAGATTTAGATTAGCTAGAAAGCAGGAAATCGTTGGATTTCTTGCTTTCTACCTAACCTTTAGATCTTCAGCTCTGCTTTTAAGCAGAGCCGAACCTCCCTTAGGACTGAAGGTTCTATTATTCAATTGCAGACTCAGATAGCCGATGGCAGAAACACAGATCTCTAAATGAATCTGATTCTGTGAGCAACTCAATCTGCCTTCCTGCTTTGTCTGATTTTGGGTAAAAGTTG
>AZIM01002065.1:16214-27065 GCA_000516915.1 Ophiophagus hannah | reverse complement strand
GATTCGAACTGCCAAATTTCAGGCAGCCGGCAGAAATAGCCAGCAGTACTGCATTCTAACCACTGCACCACCACAGCTCTTATTTAAAGAATGCCTTTAACGCTGAAGGAGAGACTGCTCAGCAAGAACCAGCAGACTCATGGAAATGGGTGTCTTACCAATGCAGACTTGACATCACCCCAAACTGGAACACACTCATAAGAAGACAGGGAAAAACACTATGGACAGCAAATTCTGCAAGGGTCGTTTGAGCCAGTGCCAATAGTTAGCACTGAGAAGTGAAGACACAATCAGGTGGCAGGAGCATCTGCAGCAAACCACAATGACTCCAAAATAATGTTACAGATTTTGTTGATGTCGTCAGACAGATGCTGTCATTACATACATATGTCCTGACATCTGATACAGCTACATTAGCCACTTGTGTGACAANACTGCTAGAGATGCTCATGACTTGTGTTAACCAGGAGAGACATGTAAACCTTCTGCAAACACTCTACAAATTTATATCCAAAAGGAGGTCAAGGTTATTCCATTTGGTTCCTAAGGGAAGGTCTAGATCCAACAAGCTTGGAGGATAAATGTATCTATTTGTGGTAAACATTTAGTGACATTTTTTAACTACACAATCATTTTGATGATGGAACTAAATAACAATGAGCATTTTTTTCAGTTCTTCCAGCAGAAAAGTCCACTTGGCATGGCTTCCTGCACTCTCAATTTCCTGCTTGACCCACAGGCAATTTCCCTCCAACTCTATCATGACTCTAAAATAGTGTTTCTCAACCATGGCAAATTTAAGATGTGTGGACTTTCATCTCCCAGAATCCTCAAGTCAGCCATGCTGACTGGAGAGTTCTGGAAGTTGAAGTCCACACATCTTAAAGTTGTTAATGTTGAGAATCACTGTTCTAGATATGCCAGATGTTTCAACCAGATTATCCATTGCACTTCCCAAGAAGTTTTCAGTGAGTCTTCTGAGTCATGGGACTTACTTACAAGGGTATAGTGCTTTTCAATTTTATGGAGATGACTCATCTTCCATAAATATATATCCAACAGCTGAAGCTTCACTGAATGTTACTGTATCTTTCAGTAAGGTAACATCTCACAGCGGCCCTTTGCCAGAAGCTCTAGCATTTTCTGGAATCTTCCCAAAGTAGATTCAATATTTTTTACCTCAGGAGGTCTTTCTGACAGCTGCAGAACAGCCCTGTAGTAGCTCTAGTATGCCATATGGAAAACATCTTAAATTTGGAGCCCAAAGCCCTGCTATTATCATTTAGCAGAGATTTATTTGCCAAGGAAATTATGTGGAATGCTGCTCCTTACGCCCAGAAGACTGCCTTGGTTGAGTTCTCCTGTTTGAATTCCAAAATATGTTCTAATATGTGGGCACATCTGTTTATGCATATTACCCAGATGTGTATGTGAGAAATCAGATACATTATAATGTTTTTCATGCAAAATTAAACAATCTAACAGGAAACAGGAACCTTTAAATCATAAAATTGGATGAAATCTTAAAGATCTTCTAAGCCAACCCCTTGCTCAACGTAGGTGCTCAATGTAGGATCCACCAGAGAATCTCTGACACATGAATCTCTGACACACTAATAAAGCACTCAACACATATGACAATCTGTACAATCAGAAAAGTCCTCCCAATATGTAGCTTGAACTTCCTTCTTTATAGTTTTAACACTTACGATTCTGTCTTTCTTTGTGGTGGCAGAGTAGTTAGAATGCAGTATGGCAGGCTAATTTTGCCTACTGCCAGAAGTTCAATCCTGACTGTCTCAAGGTTGATGCCACCTTCCATCCTTCCGAGGTCAGCACAGTGAGAACCCAGTTTGTTGGGGGCAATATGCTAACTCTGTAAACCGTTTAGAGAGGGCTGTGAAGCACTGTGAAGCAATATATAAGTCTAAGTGCTATTGCTACTGCTTCCACAACAATACAGTATAAGTCCATTTTCTCTTTTTATGCAACAGTGCTTTAGATATTTAAAGATTAATATATCTCCCCCAGTCTTTTCTAAACATACCAATGGCTTTGTTCCCCAAGACTTTTGCCCTTCTTGATTATGGTTCTCTGAACTATACTTAGACTGAATTTATCAAGACTGCATAGGTGCATTCTGCAGCCCATCCTTTGGATAGCTCTGATCCATGGTGCCTATTTATAAACACAGTACTCAGCAGCTCACAGTAATGTACATAACAGTCCCTTTTCCCATTTTTCCACTGTGGAGTAAGTTGGACTGAGAGACCGAGAGAGCCACTGTCCCAAAATTACCCTTTGACTTTCTATGACTGACAAAGTCTTGAATCTTGGTCTCCTGGTCCTTATCCAACCTCTTCACCATTATGGCTTTCAGTATGGACAATACCATCCATTGTGGTGGTCTATCATTAATTTTCCCTTGGCTGAAAAGAAAAACCTGAAACGTATGTTAGGATAGAGTTCAACTTTCCAATCCTAATTTCTTAATGTTTGGATCTTCAGGCTTCTCCTAGTGAAATCTTAGCAGAACTGAATTCATTCCTACTTTGCCTGGGCAATTGATATGCACAAAACAAAATAGTCCCCATCAAAGCCTCTCATGACCCTTTCTGCAAGTTTATGAATCTCTGGATGACTGCAGGAATTTGAGAGAAACACTAAAAGGCTATGACTGCATCATCTCAGATGAATGTACATATTTCTTTTCTTCTTTTTATTTTTCATTCCTGAACTCTTAAAATAGTTTGGAAGGTAATCTGACATATCTAATAGAATCATATGCCAAATGTCTCCGTGAGAGAATTATGTATTTTACCGTATCTGCTGTTTTATTTTTTAGCATTGATGGGCATGGATATTTATGATTCTCTTCTGTTTTAATTCTGATTCTCTCCCCTCCACCCTAGGGAAGTGGTCCATGGTCCACTCTATGCTTTCTTGATTGGAGTGGAGATTTCCTCTTTAAAATGGCAAAATCCACATCATACCAGTCCCTGGTGCAAAAACCATGTGCAAGTATTTGAGAATGAATGTGCTTTAGTGGCTAAAGACAAGGATCCAAGTTATTGCTAAGGAGATGCAGTGTCAAGACCACCTCTGTGAATAGTCTCTCTCTCTCTGTGTCTCTCTCTCTCTTCCTCCCTCCCTCTCTCTCTCTCTCTCTCTCTCACACACACATGCTCCAATATACTTCTCATACTATTTTCAGCATGAAGATAGAACCCTATGTTTACATTGCTTTGAGCTCCTGGAGAAAAGATGGAATATAAATCTAACAAAGAAATACCTTTTATTTCTACTTCATCACTATAGAATGTAAAGAAGCAGAGTGAAGGTGGGGAAAAGGTTACCATTCAAGCTTCACAGCCTGCAGTCTTAAGGGCCTACTAGTTCTATTCAACAGATTAATCTCTTTCAGAGTTGAAATGATTCCAGGGAACACTGTGTTTCCCTAAGGTCTTAGATACAGAAATAAAAAATGATTACTTTTTCATTTTTATAAATAAAAAAGCCAACATATTTATGTTCATTTTCGATGAAACAAATAGCCTCCAGGTATATTAAATACTGTAGCTCTAGTGGATGTTCAGGAAAGGCTGCACCATACTGCCAACACTAGAAAACCAATATCCAACATCCAACCACCCCAAGCAGAGATTTCTTAGAAATTCAGAATTGTGAATTGGAAGAAATTTATGAAAGGCAAAGCCATTCCTTCTTTTGTCTTTCCTTCCTCATTTGTCTTCAGGAAGAAGGGGGGATAGAAATCTCAGCTTCTTTCAATATAATCCTATCTTGATTGCGATGGATGACTTGGGGTAAATGAAAGGCCTGTTGTTAGCCAGATCTAACAAGCTCTGACTTGTCACACTGCTCACAATGCATAAAGAGATCTTAAACTGAGAAACCCAAATAGAAACAGGCAGAGCTGAAAATAAGAGTAGCTTTCTAGAAGTTTTCTGAAAGGACAACAGTGTATGAAAGAGATGAAGAACCAAGAGTTTTCAAATATCATATCTATTTATGACCATTGGAGAGTATCCTTGCACAGATTAGTCTAGCTTCCATACAACAAATACCTTGGGTTTCAAAGGCCTGGAGAGCCTAACACCTGAATGTTGGCTAGTTTTCACTTTTCAGGCTAGTTTTGCTAAAAGATTGATACTGCAACCCTGGCAAGATAAATATATATCCCTGTTTACTCAGTGATTGAAGAGCTGATAACCTAAGACTAGATTGTCTACAGATGTAGACTTTTTTTGGATAAATATATTTTGGGACATTTATATAACAAAAAAGTATGGTAGGCAAATGTTTTGTGTGCACACGCATGAATATTTGTATTAGATAATTATTTATAAACTTATAAATGTTTATTGTTCTCTCAATTTATTATTTACTATATTTTTTCACTCATTTCTTAAGCACTTGTTATTTTGTTTTTTATAATGTACTTCTTTTTGTATTTTGTTTCTTTTGTTTTTTCCTGTTATTGTTTTAAAAGCAACAAATATTTACATATTAAAAAAATCTTTTTGAGCAGTGTTTGAGTTATACATTGAATGACATTAAGAAAAAAATTGTAAAAGCAAATAACGCAACATTCAGGCACACCTAACAGCAGTGTTTTCCTGATAGTGGGAACAAAACTCCTGTCCTTAAGAAAACCATGACTCTTTGTCCTCTTCCCTAAAGTTTCAGTGACACACTTCTGGTGCCTGTTTGTAGGCACCGTTTATTTATTAAATTTATTTGCCACTCATCTCACTAACAAATGACTTTGAGTGGTTTATAAATATCATAAAAACAAAGGCACAAACATTGAGACATTAAATATTAAATAAACCTAAATTAAATAAGTTAAAACCAGAATACTATGAGGGGGATGTGAGAGCTCCTTCCTGCTCTGCTAACCACTTCCAATATACTATGCCCACACTGGGGCCCCAAGTCAGTTGGCAGAGCCAGAGGCAGGTTTTGAATTTAGACAGCATCCTTCCTCTCTTCCACTCCAGCCAATTTGGCATGGTATTGGAATAAAAGCAGCCCTTTCCAAACCTACTGGCATCTATCCCAGCTTGGAAGAGACTTTTCATTACAAAAGAGGAATGAGGACTTTGCAGCCAGCTTCCCCTCATAGTCACCACTTAGATTGTTTTGTAAACAGTGATGCTGATTGACCTTCCCGGCTTAGTGTATTATGCGACTCAGGACCATATGTTAACTAGGGTAATCTGCTTTAATGGGAACCACGTTTCATTTCCAAACATTGAATTTGTAAATTTCACCCACTTTTGAAAAAACCTTTTGGAAATACTTTGGCAGGCTACCTAGGTTTATTTTTCACCATATTGAATAAATTGGCACACAAATGTGCCCATTTCACTGCTCGTCTTGACTCCGGTCTATTTGTGAATAAATTAATCTCCTCAGCCTGCAATGCTAATCCTTTAGCTCCCTGTTTGGCATCTGTCCCTGTGAAAATGGCCTGTTAATCCCTAGCGCCTGCTGCTTGTTGTTTAAACAAATACAATCTGTAATGTTTGTAGTGGAAGAGTTCCTTTATTAAACGGGGAAAGAGAGTGGGTGATCAAGCTATGAATCACTTCCATCCTAATTCACAAGCGAACTGCAATTTCAGACACAGAGAGATGATGCTTTGTGTGACAGAGAATTGAATCATTGAAATAATTTTGTCGGCAGTGTTCCGTATGACTAAGCAACCAAATTCAAAAAGACCAAACCTATCCATTCAAAACGTGATAACATAATCTATATATTTTTTCCCAGAGTCATATATTTGGGAGCTTGCAAACTTTGTGGCTGAAATTAAATGTCTCAGTCCATTAGTTGCTCATTTTAACCTGACCCACCTATAGTTGGCCTGAAAATTGCCCTAATGAGATGGATGTGGAAGATCATTTCATAAAATTAACATTTTAAGGATCTCTGGTAATTTGCTGTGTGCTATGACCACATTAGGAAAATATATCTATATTTTGACATAGAAGAGATGGTGGGCCGTATTCTAATAAAAAGTAAGGCAAAATAGGTAACTTACTAAATTGAGAATTAGGGAATGGGAAATTCTTTCTTCTTCTTTCTTCTTCTTCCTAATGTATTCCCTTTTCGTATCACTGAATGCCACTTTGCACGGTCAGCTGTGTCTCCAGGGCACAGGCCCATGGCTTGCATGTCTTTGTTGATGGTGTCTTGCCATCTTTGTCACCGGCCATTGACTTCTAGTTGGTAAGTTGTCTTGGCAATGGTGGAAGGTGCTGCTTTCTGGACATGTCCATACCAGTGGAGCTGGCCTTCTCACATCTTCTCTGTAATTGGTGCCACACCAAAATATTGTTGAATGGTGTCATTTGTGATGTGGTCAAGAAGGGAGATGCCCAATATCCAATGGAGCATTTGCATTTTCGTGGCATAGAGATAGCTTTTGGTCTCTGTTGTTGCTGCCCAGCATTCAGTGCCACACAGTGCAACAGTGGTTGTCTTGTAAATCTTAGTTTTAAGGCAGGTTGGCATTCACCTGTCACATAACACACCAGTGAGTTCTCGCCAATGCATCCAGGCTACATTTACCCTTGCTTGCACTTCAACATTGCCTTGGAGATGGGATCCCAGATACCGAAAAATGCCCACCTTCTTTAGGTTTTCTCCATTGATTTGAAGCATTCCAGGAGAGGTAATAGTCTCTAAGTACTCAGTTTTCTTGATGTGGAGGCAGAGTCCTAATTGGTTAAGGTGATCATTCCATGGGAATAGGAAATCCTTTGCTAGAATTGAACTAATCTCCTACATGGATTCTGTATTATTTCTTTTCATCCCACAGGATAGACAGACAGATATCCATACCTCTATCTTTATCTGCATATCCATCTATATTTATTTGTCTATATCATCCATTATCTATCTATCATCTATTTTAGCATCCTTCGATCATTTTCAACTTCCAGCATTTTATAGAATTTCTTCACAACGGATACTTATTTACAAAAAGAAAAAGAATTCTGGAGAAGAACACATGGTTTTAAATGCTGTTGATCACAATTTCCTTGCTTTATTAAAATTTTACATATTGTGATAGAGCTGGTTCAGCTGATAAATATGCAATCTCTTTGAACAGTTTATATTTCTGTCCATTCTCAGATTTTAATGTAGCTTTTCTTCTTTTTCTGCACAGCACTGCTGCTCTACGTAGCTGCAGACAGTTTGGGATTCACATTAGTTTAATCCAGGTATACTTTAATCATGGTTCATTGAAAAACACATAAGAGGCTCAGTTCCCACATTTGGCTAAGCCAAAAGAATGCTTTCCCAACCATTGTGCCTAGATTCATCCATCACATGAAGTCAAAACCAAACTATAAACTATATGATGTTTAATTGCATGCATTGAACCCAACCATATACTGTATCAATGTATTAGTGGTGGTACAAAACTGTAGGNTATAAGTATAAACATGGTTATGAATACATGAAATGGATACGAATAAGAAAAAAAAGAAACAATAGGACAGGGACGTTTTATTGAACCAAACAATAAGATACTCTCAGTGTTGGTTTCCTTTATTATTAATCTGTGACTTGAAAATTAACAACTGACCTCAATGGTTCTTCTCACTATTCAAAAAGGACATCGTTGATCATTTTTAAAGTTACATGCAAGGACAGACTGACTATACAATGTATATTTTTGGAGCTACAGAAAGAAAATATATTAGGGATGGAGTCCCAATATGGGGCTAGACTTTTGTGGGTAGATAGTAACTGTGGGCTAGGTTTAACTTTACTGGTCTAGGAAGGGACTATATAGACCAAGGACAATTGGATATGATGTGTCCTTAATGTGATTTGTAACAGCTTTACTGTCTCCAACTGGAGGTTCTCATTTCACAGGACTGAGGAAGATTTCTGGATGAAAATTTCTGGCTGAAATTGTCAGAAATGCCATCTCACACTTCCATTTTGCAATTGTTCAGTGCCAGTCTGCCATGGACCTTGGGAGGGGAAGAAGGAAGGGCAAATGCTTGGGGGAAAGTGAAACTGTTAAAACTGATGGAAAGAAGCGTGCTCTCAAAGACAAGTCTTCAAGGCCGTTTCCCTAGGAGAAGAATGCAGCTGTGACTGTTTCAAAAACATCTCTTTTTGGATGATGAGGGCACCAGTAATGGGAAGTGTCTGGGAGGGAAAAGTTATACCTAGAGATTTGGTGCACAAACTTCAGTTCTGTCTTTGCTTTTCTTTATTCTGCTTGACCTTTAATAAAACATACCTTCTTTACAAATGGAGTCAAGGATGGTTCTTATTTAAAGGTTCCAGCTGATGCAGGCCTCACAGAAATTTTGAGAGGCTACCTCAAAAGATATTTATATTAATTAATTGACTTACCACAGCAAAACTCAGATGTCGACATCCATCATCTATAGTTGAGATGGACAATCTAGAAAAATGGCCTAACTCAGCATAAATCATTCCCAATGGTATATAGGGAAATATAATTTAAATGTAGCAATTTTTATGTTTCTTGCTATTAGAATCAGATGTCAGAAGCTCTGCTTCAGGGACCAGCTTTCTTTCACTGATCAAGAAGAAGGGCAATAACAGTTTGAATGCCTACTATTACAAATATTCAAAATAATATTGAAAAAAAAAACATATGACTATCAATATAGTGTTTTTAACTTCCTAATAACTATAGCAATGTCATCACATTTAGATCAAACAGTCATTCTGTAATAAATTATAAAAATAAATATTTTAGCTTTAACGTATATAGCTATCTAGTTTTTTAAGAGAAAAATCATTCAGGGTGTAGAGTCCTTGAATTGACAGACAAATAAATACTTTTGAAGATTAATCTTATGTGGTCTGAATCTAAAAGTAGATCGGCCTATTTTTTGGTTGAATCCCTGTTCACATACACAAATTCATCTTTCTGATACAGCTCATTTCTCCATCAATATATGGTTTTTTTCTTGCCACTTTTTAAAACATATGCTGTCTAAAATATGCATGTGTGCAAGCATTTACCTAGAAGAAAAGCATTTATCTTAAAATATTAAAATATCTTGGGCACATTTTACTCCTTTTCATTTTTTTATGTTTGCGGGATTTAGAACATTTGAAAAACTGCAGCTGTAAAAGCATAATATATCTCATCAAAGAAGCCCCAATATGTTGATTTGGGCAGAAATATGGAACAAACAAAATGCTTTTTCATCTCTCAGTCTAAGCCACCAATAACAAATGTCATGTAACTTAAGGTCATTTGGCTAATAACTAGAAGGAAAAGACTTTGGGCTGGCTTCTCTTCTAGCAATTTAGGATTTAAATTTTTAAAAGATTGTTCAGTGAATTTTTATGACTGAGGATGGGCATCAATTTACCATGTTCCTAGTCCAACATCTTAACTATTATACTAACTGGGTCTCTTTTAAGCCTTTTACCTTTATTGAATACCTCTTGTATTGGGGCTTTGTTAAATAACATCCATAGTTTAAAAGGATCACAGGTTTTTCTGCCATCAAAAACAATATTAGGCAAAAATTGAAGAGGAACAAATATCCAAAATACAGCCAAGAGCTTTGGATAATGTGGCTCTAGCATGGGCATATGAACCGTGACTTTCTAAGGCATAAGCTCAAAAGGCTGGTTGCCATTCAAATGAAGAACACATTTTTGGCTTTAGAAGATAATAGCTGAATTGCAAGCACTTCCAGTCCTTCCTGGCCTTGGTCCATCATGCTGAAATTAGCTGGGTAGAATCCCAGAGATGCTCTTTTTAATTACAGCCCTTCACTTATCAAACATTCTTGTTAGGAATGCTCAGTTGATGCACATTTCATTAATTTGTAGGTGCCATTTGAAAGAATGTTAGGCTTCAATCCAATAAACCACTGATGGACATCACATCCTTTAGAGACTCTATGTGATTTTTCTTACTTCTGATCTTTCAACTTTGATGAAGTTGTTTGCACCTCAGAGATGATTCACCTCAGTGGATTCTCAGCATCTCCACTCTTCAGAAATTCTACCTTTTGATGCTTCCTCCTGAGAGATCAGGTTGGGGGGGAGGGGGGGGAGAGGCTGCTGAGCTTCTGCTGAGAATCTAGTTCAGCTGTCTGCTGGCATTGCTCCTTTACTCTTCCATGCCATCCCATCCCATCCATACAAAAGAAGAAATAGTAAAAACGAGGCTGGGCCTATATCATCCTATTAAGGCCTATCTGATGCTGCTCTGAGTCACAAGAGGCATTCATTCTGGAAGCAAGTTTGGAGGAAGCTCTTCTGCACCCTCCAAAAACTGCACAAAAGCATGCCCCATTCTTGCACAAATTTTTGGAGTCTCCAGAGGTCATGCAACTTCCAAAGGGTGCAGAGGTTGCATAAGAGCACTATTGTGGTCTGCTGGCAGCTTGAGGAGCTGGCAGCCAAGTTGGACAGTGGGGAGGAACATGGGCCAGTCCTGGAGTCTGTGGAGGACTTGGACAAGGGATCTGCGTCCGACACAGAGATGGGGCCAGGGCCATCTGAGAATTATGTGCTGACTCCAGAGCCTCCAGAATCTGAGATCAGCAAGGCAGAGGAACAGGGGGAGCCTGTTCCCAGTGTGGGCTTGCGCAGAGCTGCCAGAAGGCAAGAACATTTAAGACAAAAAGGGTGACTTGGGAGTAAGGCTTGGAGATTATCGGCCCCTCCCATAAGACATAAAGGGACATGAGCCTTTGCAGGAAGCAACTTTGTTCGTTCTGGTTTGTTTAAAATCTGAAGTTCCGTGTTGACTTTGTGCTCCGTTTGGCCTTGTACAACTAATTGGCAATTTAGTCGTTGGCA
>AZIM01002063.1:369021-379994 GCA_000516915.1 Ophiophagus hannah | reverse complement strand
ATTGAAAATAAAAGATAAAGGAGATACAGAGTATTTAATGTGGAATAGATTTTATCAGTGATTAGAGATAAGAGGTAGAAATTAGATGAAGAAAGAGTATTGCTATGTATAAATTAAACATAAACATTGTTTATAACTATAAGCTAATATAATCAATAGGATTACAAATAAGCTACCATAATTATAAATACGGTTAAATCATTTTGTTGTACTACTACTATTATTATTAGCATATATGTTGCTATTTCTCCCCCTCTTCTCTTTTGTAAAATGGTATGCCTGGATAATACACTGTATTCAAAATGTTTATATAAATTATAAAAAAAACTTGGAAAAAAAGAGAATCTCCATAGACATTCAGTCTATAAGAGTACTGATCAGTTACAGGAGTTGAATTAGCAAAGTTGTATCAGCCGATAAGGCTGTAGTTATTAAGTACTTTGGTTACTAATATGGATATTCTTTTCCCATGAGCTTCCAAAAAGGATGGGAATTCTTTTAGTAGCCAGCAAAAATATCTCTTAAACTCAAAAAGTATTTACTCCGTACATTAGTCAGATACCAAAGTTGAAACATGATTGTCAGATGATTTCAGTGGTAATTTCCCAGTCATGACAACTACAGATACTTTTTCTTTTTAAAAAGGAAATCAATCTGGGGTTTTCAAGAAAAGCATTTCTTCTAAAGCTGCCAAATTCCAGCTTCTGACAGTTGAAAAACGTATTGCTCATATTTGTTTATGAATGCATCTAACTTTGCACTAGTTTAGAATTTAAAATTCACCAGGACGGTAGCCAGGCAACATTTAGCAATTCCCAACAATTTTCTAATTTTGTGGCATTGTGTTTTCTCTCCTAAAATGTCTGTGAGCTCACTTAGCACTGATGCTAAGCAGATTTACACTGATCTGCAGATTCTTAGCTTTGGTGTGACTTCTTCATGTTGAATGACAATACATGGCTGACATGACTTGTGTGTGAGAAAACAGGTGTCACTTTGCAAATGAAGATTTGAATTGCTTTTCTGTGCCATTTTTTCCTCTGAGCACATATGTAGAAGGTTATGTTTTATCAGTAGAGTCTATTAGCAGCCAAAGCAAAAGAAAACTTTCAAAAGAAAAAAGAAACAAAAATCTGCCTAAATAGCCCATTTTCCTATTCTACAACGCTCCAAGTACACCCATCTTCTACCCAGAGGCTTTGGCAATAAATTTCAACGAGGGTAGGACCTCCCATTAGGGATGTGAAGATGGCTTTAATTTTTTTTAAAAAATCAATATATTATTTCCAATCACCAGAAAACTGTGGCAGATGCAAAATCAATTCTTACTTATTATAGAGCTTAGATTCACCGGAAAATGGTACATTACACAGAGTGATCATTATGGGCTGCACCATGAGAGCAAATTGATCATAATGAATTGTCACATAGGTCACAGACTCCTGGGTTCTTAAAACATGCAGTTATTTGCAGGGGTCACCTTTCCAGTCAAGCCATGGACTTACATCACTGCAGATATTGGAAATGAAGTTAGGAACAAGCAATTAGGAAATTCCCAATAAACCACTTAGCTGCCAGTTAAAAAAGCAATTTAGAAAATGTAAAAAGTATATTTTTTAAAAAAAATATTAATTTATTATTATTGTTTTAGATTTGAATGTAACTGTTTCCCCAACATGCTTCTTTACCCCTTTCAGTGAATTTCAGTGCACAAATTATCAATGACAATGGAGAAAAAAAATATGAATGCAATAGCAATTTTTCCATTTATTTCAAATTTTCTTTGTTCAATTTATGGAATAAAACCTTTACAATGTCATTGCAACAGGCACTTTACCACCAGAAAAGGAAGAAGCAATCAGTAATCTAGATACTTAATATTCAAATATACTTTTCTTGTATAGGGCAATCTGTATATTACAAAAAGCCAATTCAAATGGCACTTATTTATTATGATTGTATGCAGTTTTCTTTTATATTGGAACTGAATAATATAATTTAAGCTTGCGGTATAGATCTTAAAAGTAACCAGATTTGCTGAACTTCTTGAAATTAGTTCCAATTACCTTTTTAATACAACTCATAACCATAGTATAATAACTGTTTCGGATAAGCCAGGGTAAAAGAAAATGTTTTGTTCAAAATGACCAAGTGAGTTTCATAGAAAATTCTTGATTCTTCCGATAGAGTAGAACTACATCTCCTGAAACCTTTCCTTCTGCCTATGTTTTTGTGTCTGTTGATAGGCATACTGTAGTTCAGCAACTTTCAGAAATCTCCATCGGAGATCATTTTATTTAGAAATACTCCTTTCTGTTATAGTAAAATGATGAAAATACTTTGATTGGTTCTAAGAAGCAGGTAATTTTCATACCGCTCCATAATAAGAGGCATTAAATGTTGAGATTTATCAAGTTCTAATGTTGTTCTACTATTGGACGAAAAAATGAATGAAGCGGTTATTTCTTTTCATACCTTTTGTGCCAGAATAAAATGGAATTATTACTGCAAATAGTGGTAGGGGAAAGATTGTCAGGTATGTTTCGGATATGTTAATGAACAAGCTAGAAAAGTGGTACTTGTTGAAAGTCAGCATTTAAGTCCCACAAGAAAGTTTTTTGTAAATTCATTTTGAGAAAATGATCAGATCCCTGATCTCTTCTAATCCTTGCAAATCAGGACACATGGATCTCAGAACTGATTCATTTTCAGAATGCTGAATATTGCTTTTTGTTTTTTATTTTAAAAAGCTTCCTTAATCAGTTTTCCCAGCACACTGACAAAGTGAAATTCCCCTGAGAGTCATACGTATCATCCATTAGCATAATGGTATTATAAAGAAATGTTACTTTCATGAAAGTGGTTTCATTCTCTAATGTTAGCATAGAAGACCATATGAAAAACAGGAATAGAACTGTGCTTTATTTTTAAAAGATAGTTTGATATTGGAAATTGCATCAAAATTAACATCCCAAAGGGTATCTTTGTTCAGAAAAGCAAAGCTGATTATTGATAATAGTGGCTTTAACCATTCCCAGTCTAATTCACTCAATGCTGTTGGAATAAGCAATTATCTGGTTTTAAATCTGTGAGATCAAACTGGGGTTCAAATTACACCACTATTCTCCAACCTCAGTTTCCCATCTGGAAAATGAGAAATATGGTAAGATATTTCTCTGAATTGCTACAAAATCAAGCACCATTACATTGAATAAGATTTCTAAACCTTGGAATTCCAGAAAATTGTAGATATTTTAACATAAGCACACCAGTGGAATTAAAATATTAATGTTAATGTTTTTAAAAAGTTCCTCAAATATAGTTATTTTATATCATCTTAGGAAAGATGTATGGTGACAAAAAATGTTTCAGGTTCTATTTGCATCAAGACCAAATAGCTAGTTTTGGCAAAAGCAAAATAAAACTGGAATAGGAATGCCTTGTTATCTTTCTATTTCCTGAGAATAGGCAAGAGTACTATAGTGAAGTCAAATAATGAAAAATATTGCACAACAACTGGACAACAGTGGGATGAGTTGAAATGTTTTGGCAGCAAATGTGTTATTTCCTTTGCCCCTTGACACCCAAAGAGAGAGCATAGCATCCACCTGATATCACCTGGTAGCTGTGTCTGATTAGCTATAATTCCAGATTCAAGCTTGTTACATGATCCCTGATGGCTTGGTATCATTAGATCCAAGAAGAACATGCTATTTAATGACACTGAATAACAGCGCTTAAGCAGCAGCTGAGAAAGATAATGATTAGTAACAAAGAACCACAAATGACGCTTACCATCAAGAGGACACGGGGTGAAAAGTTACTTACTTATTATCTCCCCCTCCCTTTTTAGTATAAAATCTGACAATGTAAACCAAAATGCTAGGGGAAAAAGTGTTTATGTGTTTTTCGAAAACTATAGTTTCAGAACTATAATTAGGGGAATGGAGGGAAAAATACTAATTGTCAAAAGCACATTAATTAATGGTTGGGATACATGATTGCAATGAATCAGGGAATCCTCCTTAAGGATCTTCCAAAACAATCTGCTTTTTTGTACTAGTCCAAGTCTGAGAAATTGCAAAATTTAAGAGATATCAAATACCTAATTTCTATCATAACAGAAAAAGCAAAAAAATTAGTAGAGGAGAAATTCTAATTTTCTTCAACTGCTTTCCTCAATCAGGATGTCTTCTAGACATTCAACTACTAGAATTTCTTCAATCACCAAGGCCATTTTTCAAAATTTTAGGGGTTGAACCATAGTGGGTAGAGAATGTCAAGTTTGAGAAGGTTTTGCAATCCTGATCATTAGTAGACAGGGGTGCCAGAACTCCATAACTTTGTGATTAGGTTAAATATAAACAGTATATAAGCAATTCTATTAAAAGGTGTTTGCTGAAACAGAATCAATATTCAAGTTGTTGTTGGTGTATAGGTGACAAGTTTTTGTTTAACTGTTTTTTGAAAGTGCCCTTCTGCAGCAAATCTAATGCTTATCAACAGTTTGGCAGCATAAGTATGATAGCCATTGCATTTTCTACCAATCTGTCAAAAAAACATATTGAATGTGATATATTAAAAATTATGTGGATCAGACCTTCATTTGGTTTCATTTTCTCATGTATTTTCAAGTTCCTAAATTATGGTTATTGTACAAGAACTGCCTAAAATGCTCAGCTGCCCTGTTCAAACTCTAGTATCATTGACATCAGTTAGACTATGTAAGAAGGAGCTACGTAAGAAGGAGATTCAAAAGATTGAATCTTATTTTTTTTTATAATCACTTTCCAAGAATGCTTTTCCATTATTTAGTTCCAAATTAAATTGCCTGGGCTTCTGAGACCACATCAGTCTAACCCCACTTGAAAAAAATGTATCTAGTCACATGTTTATGTTACCATTTCAATTCAATACAATGAATTAATAATATAAATTCCTCCTGATTTAAATCAGTTACAGCAGGGATGTCAAACTCATGTTGTCATAGTGGCATCATGTGACTTATTGGGACTTTCCCCCCCCCCTTTGCTAACTGAGCGGGGTCGGGGTCAGCACATGACACATCCAGCCCATGGGCCATGAGTTTAACACCCTTGAGTTACAGCAATGGTAGGCTTTAGCTCTGGCCTAGGAGAATAATTTTTCCTGGTTATACATCAGACATTTTAGATCTCAAATGAAGTGTTATTTTCAATAGAATATACAACTAAGAATTGGTTCTACATATAAACATTGAGCCTTTTCCTGTGTGAATTGACGGAGAAGATCAATTGAAATTCATCGGGACATGCTTCCAAGTTGGTATGTATTGGCTTAAAGTCTTAGAAATAAGGAAATGATGGGATCTAGATGTTATATGTATATTGAGAGACGGCAGTGTACTTCCTGTTGCTGTGTTGATTAAGGCTTATTTAGCAGACCTTGATTCTGTTTCTCCTATTTAGAACTCATCACTTGGTGAGTTCTAGATAGTAAGAATGGTAAACTCCATGACTTGCTGTCATGATCTCCATCACAATCTTCTAGTATATACTCATTTATTATTTGGGCAAGCCCTCATTCTTACATGTCTTCCATTATGTGGGATTTCACCTCTACCCATGATCCCAAGGATTGACTTTGTCCTTCCCATCAAAACTTGAATTACTTTTGTTGTTCCTGGCAGCTACAATGCAACTGTTTTCCATGCGCAAGCTAATGTGTAACTTATTTCCCCACATTATACAGTGCATAAGACAGATAGGTCTTCACTGGATCTACATTTCACTATTGGCATGTTAGTGTAGTTATAGTACCTTCATTTTAATTGAAAGCATATTACTCTTTTTAACAGGAATGTTTCAATGGTTTAAATCCTAAGAAAATGAAGAGAGAGAGAAAAAGAAACAACTTAGCAAGAGAGTAGTAATGGCTATAGAAGTAACTACTAGTCATATGAGTTTTCAGGCTCCTGAGAGAAGGTGATGATGATCTATTTCAGAATTAGGTGGAGGATATGACTTTTTCTTTCTCCAACATTATTTAATTTGGGCCAGATTAATTGCCCACTGCAACGTAGGACTCCATCCTCTCTTGAACAGAGGAAAGAATCAGACTAGGAGCAATTGAGAAATAATTGGAAATCCTTTTCATGTTGTCAGCAAGAAGACCTAATAAGAATAAGAAAAAAGAATCCAATGCTTACAGCAAGCCAATTCTTTTAAAAGTGAATAATTTTTAAAAGTTGTGAAAGCTAATTAATAATCAGAGAAAGAAAGTTAACAGTTACAAAGATCCAAGCTTTTTATTATTAATAATAAATTCTAAACTAAGCCTTCCTTTTGCCTCTGAGTATTAAGTTGCTGAGTCAAAGAGATTTTGTGTGTGTGTAAGTGGGAGGACTAAAAGAATTGGAGGAATCTTACCAGATATGTTTTTAATTCCTTTCATCCTCAACAGGTGTTTGTAACATCTTAACAAGGCCAACCTCGATAAAAAAAGACTTGCAACTTAATCCAAGATATATTGCATTCATAAACACATTTTCATCTATTTCTAGATTCTTCCCTCAAGACAGAAAAGCAAGGCACTACTGTTTAAATGTGCACCGCTTCTTTGTGGCAGGAGAATATTAATGGTGAAAAAATAAATAGCTTTTTCTTATGTAGAATTCTCTGCTGAGCATGATGGGGGGTGTATGGGTTTGTATGTGTGGGTAAGTGAATGTATGTATGTGTGTACAGAATGAGAATTCCTATTCCCTTAGATGTTCCAGAATAATATTTTTGCTTGTGAATATGCATTTATCAATTCAGCCGCTCAGATGAACTAATCCAACAAGCATGTGTTAACCTTCACTACAGTTACCATCATGTTAGACTCATTAACACCAGATGGGCGAGGCATATGCTGCAAGCACAGCCAAAATCTTTAACTGAATCAAAGAGCTTATATTTGCCAACCAAAAGAACTGGAAATTTCCTGCTTTCTTTTCTTTGGAAGTATCTTCAGGTTCAAAAGGAGCTTGCAGTGAGAGGTTTTAAGCAACATGTTAAATTGGACACAAAGGTGTAGTCACTCAATCCCTCCATCTGAATTCAGTTGAGAGGCCTTTTCAGTTGCTGATATCATCAGTCATATGTTCTGTGAATATTCCAATCACTAACTTTAGTTCCAGACAGCTATGGGATTATCAGATGCTAAATTAATTCCCTGATCAGCCAGGTTATGCAGACTGTAGATTGGGGAATTAATTTTGTCTTCCTGCTTCTGAGAGTTCAAAAAAACAAGGCATTTTTCTATGCATAGCTTCTCTTGTCATTTTATTTTCATATTTTTTCACCTGTAAAAAAACTGACCTCAATTACATTATTATGAATATTTAGGTGAGGGGTTTTTTTTTGCTCTGGCAAAGTGAAAAAAAGGGAGGGGCATACAACCTCTTCTAACTGGAAAAGATAAAATAAAGTCTCTTCCAAACTCATCAAGTGATCCCTGATGATGTGGTGCAGATGCAGGGCTTTACAGGAGTAAATCAATCATGTCATCTGAACATGGATATTTAACAGCTTTAGGCGAGGTCATTTGGCTCCGGTTGAGCACAAGGTACAAATACAACTATTGCTGATTTCTCAAATATAGCTTAGCATCCCATGTGTGCCTTGCTTCTGATTTTGCATTCATGAGTGTCATAGGAGGCAAGTGATATCATGTGACATCATTAGAGAAGTGAAATGAAATCTGTGAATCAATCATATCATATCACATGATGCAATCATGAACTCTGTGATGTCATTGTATCTTGCACTCATTGTGAATGACTGAATTCACTTTGTGACAGTTTTCTTAATCATGCAGGGTGGATAACTCATAGAAGAACAGTTTGGCATGAACCTCAACATTATTTTTCAATCCTTAGATATTCCCAAATAATTGCAGATGACACCAAGCTAGCAAGAATAGGTAACACTCCAGAATATAGGCTCATGATCTAGACTTGAACATTAGACTTTATCTAACAAAATGAAATTTAAAGTAGAGAAAAGTAAAGTTTTACACTTAGGCAAAAAAACCTCAAATGTACAAGTACAGATTAGGTGAAACTTGGCTCAATAGCAATGACTGCAAGAGAGGTCATAGAATTCTACAATTTTGGTCACCACAGTATAAAAAAGATGTTAAAACTCTGGAAATAGTGTAGAGAAGAGCAACCAAGATAATTAGGGGACTGGAAGGCTAAAACATATGATGAACAGTTGCAGGCATTCAAAGTCTAATGAAAAGAAGGACTAGGGTGACATGATAGCAGTATTCCAATTTTGAGGGGCTGCCACAAAGAAGAGGGGGTCAACTATTCTCCAAAGCACCAGAAGGCAGGACAAGAAGAATGGCTAGATCTTCACCTTATATTAAGGCAAAGCCAAAAAAATAATTATATACTAACTTGGCTTGTTGTATGAAACTAACCTCAAGATTGCTGAAGAAACCATGTTCAAAACAAGTCATATCATGATAACAAACCCCCTCTCAGTGTGATGTTACCTCATTGTAGATAGTATTCAGCCTTTGGATATTAGCTTTAGAACTATTCTTGATTATTTTTTAATTTGTGTTTTTCCAGTAGACCTCAAGGTATTTATATGAGGATGCTATAAAATGCTGGAGTTGACAAACTCCAGATTATTACAAGCACATTTTGTAGCAAGCCTGTAGATCATTTCCCCTCATTTGTTCCATGCACTAAACACTAAAATACAGACACCAAGAGACATCCTGTAAAGGATATGTCAAAGGCAATAAATGGCAGCTGAATTAATGGAATTCATTAATACATAGATTTTCAAAGTTAAGACAATTAGGTAATTTCAAACAGTTACTTGCTCATTTTCTAATTCATTAACTCTGAGATGCATCCATATACTTCAGGCAACTGTTTTTATGATAATAAAGCAAAGCTTTAAAAAGGATTTGTTTTCAATAGCACTGTAGAGATAAAAGTTTTTTTAATAGAATAATAAAAATGGATGGAATGAAGAAAAACAATTTATTGAGCATAGTGGTGGAGGGAGACAGAGAGAGAGAGAAAGAGGAAGAAGAAGATGATGTGATGACCTTCCTTGTTTTTTAAAAAAATATTATCATAAAAAATAAATAAATTGATCATTGCCACTATTTTAGATAAACCAATTGTAGTTTGATTTGACCCATTATCACATAATATAAGTAATACCAGGCAAATTGAAAAATAGACAGAAAAGCTACATTTTCCTTATTAGTGTTCCAGGGAAAGAAACGTAAGTTTTAGAATTATACCTCCAGTAAGTGACTCCATGCTAGGCTTGACACACAAAAAGGTTTTTTTTCCTTGTATGTGACTAGAAGTATAATGTACATATGTTTTGGAAATATTCAGACCCAACATCCTCAAGAACTTGCTGGAAGAATGGATTTTGGAAGGAGAGAAATGATGGAAGCATGGTTGATAATTTGATGTAGTAAGTCAATCCAATTAAATTTTATGGATGTGGAACATAAAGACCATTCAGCATCAACAGATGTGTAAAGAATATGAGATTGTTCTGTCTATGCTGAATTATAGGTAAACTTTCCAAATTGAAAATGAGTTCCATAGTAGAATAATAAGCAGATATGAGACACATGTTCCAAACAGCCAGGGTGGTATAAACAATAATAAAGAAAGGAAAACTGGAGAACTAGCTTCTGCTAAAGACACCACATTTATCTTGGGATGATTCATTCATGATAATTAATTAATTTCAATTTTTCTATACCACATCTTGATTTCATCTTCTGAAGTAGCAAGATAATAATATAAATTAAAGACAATAGCAGCACCATAGAACAGCCAATAGTCTCAGAGGATATGGAATTAATTTACTAGTCCAAAATTCTACAAGAATGATTAAATTAATAATACTAAATAATAATCATGTACTAAACCTCGGAGTGTCAATTTGGCAACATCCTTTTTAAGTTGCTAAGTTTTAAATGCAAAATAAACCTGAACCTGATGTCTCTAGTTATCCTGGGATTATAACTCCCAAAATATAGTAGGAAGACATAAAACATGATAGGCAATCTGGGTGGGAGAAAATGGTTGATATCATTCATTACATGTTTACAAGCAAAGTCAAGCATTCCAAAATATTTCATGTTGATCCATCCTGAAAATAGAGGCTGTTTCACACTACATGAAAAGTTAGCCTCAGATTATGTTTTTAGAGTTCCAAGGTATATATTCATTATATCCATAGAGAATGAAAAAAGTTACTTGATTTCCATAATGGTATAATTTGACCAAGGTACTGTGTATGGATTTTGAGGAAAGGTGTATTTGCTAGTCCTGGAAATGATCCAAGCAAAGGCATGTTAAGCAATATCACTTGCATTGTTGCAGGCCTTTTCCCACTAATAACTAATTCACATATTATACATGATTTTTTGGTTATACTTGAACATGCCCATGATTTATGACATGAGAATGAACATATATCTGAATTTGTTCAACAAACCATAGCTTATCACTATGTCTGAACTCCTATAGTATCAGATTTGAAGCGGGATAAGATGAACAGAGCATTATGCATGGTTGGCCTTGAATGGTGGACTGCTCCTGTTTAGGATTGCAACCTACTATATGTGTTTCCCCCTGTGATTCTTTTCCATCCCTCCTTATTCAAATGCACCCAACATTCTGTGAAAAATCAATAGCTTCATTTATCTCTGGACTGCCTTTGAGCTTCCTCCCTGGGCTGCAAATCCTCATATATAATGAATTTTTCCTGTTTCTTTGTTCTTTGTCATCTTTTATTATCAATTTGTGCTACTGCCCATTTGGGTAAATGTCACACAACTGTCAATTCAAATCATATTAGCAAAATTTATTTTTGTTCCAAGGAGAAGGAGGAGGAGGAGGAGGAGGANGGAGGAGGAGGAGGAGGAGGAGGGAAAGAAGAAGAAGAAGAAGAAGA
>AZIM01002063.1:312984-324301 GCA_000516915.1 Ophiophagus hannah | reverse complement strand
GTAGCGGAAATTTTGAGTAGTTTGGAGAAGTGGTAGTAGAAATTTTGAGTAGTTCAGAATACCACCTCTGACTGGCCCCGCCCCAAATTCTCTGAGTTCCATCTAATCAGCGGGGTCTTCTTTTGTTGCCATGCACAGGAGANCCACCAAGCCACACCACGCCCACCAAGCTGTGCCCACAGAACTGATAGTAAAAAAAATTTGAATCCCACCACTGACCTAGACTTTTAACAACAACATGAAAACCTGGTTTCGCAACAGTGAATGGGAAGGAATGTGGGTGTTTTAGAGATCATGTATTCTGTGTAAGGGAACAATATGATACAGCTGTTAAGAAGGTAGATTCCATTTTGGGACTATAATGTCTAGCTCAGAAAAATCATCCCATTCTGCTTTGCCTTGATCAGGTCTACCAGCAATAAATACTATATCCAATTTGAGGCTTCACTATCCATTCCAAAAAGAATACCAACAAACTGGAACACACAAAGCCTATTAATATGGTGAGAGAACTAGAAACCATCCTATGAGGACTTATTAAATGAACCTGGTGTGCTTAGCTTCCTGAAAAGAAACTGAGTGGAGAATATGATAATAATAAAGGAGAATATTTGTAGCTCTGGGTTGAAACGAGGGGTCCTTGGTGCTCTCTGAACTTGCTTGTTTTCTTGCTGATGTTTCATTACCCAAACTAGGTAGCGTTATCAGTGCTAGACGTTCTCTATTGCTCCAGAGGACAACATCAGAATCAAGGGTGGAAAATATAGGGAAGCAGATTTGGGCAATACATTAGAAGGAATTTCCTTTCTATTTTTTTTTATTTTTTTGCTTTATATGTTTCTGCATTTAGGCAGAAATTTGGACTTGAAGTGAAAGAATTATTCTTAATAAAGGGAACTTCATGGCTGTTGCTGTAGCATAAGATCAAGCCTCAGGGTCTAACGTGCTGGTACATTGCCCTATAATAGAAAATAGAAAGATCTACTGAGAAATGGTTTTTATAAGCATATGGTCTTCACATTATGTAATATTTTATTGCTTTGTAACACCATAGTTTTTTTTGGGGGGGGGGAACTGAAATGATTATCAAAAGCTTTGTCAAATGCTGTCTTTTGCAAAATGAACTGTTTCAAGTACCATACTCAGCTCTCATTTGCAGAATGTGTGTTGGTTTGCTTTATAACTCACAAATCATACCAATGTCAGTTGATAGAAAGGGTCTGTTTGAAGAGCTAGTTCAATTATTTTTCAATTGATGACTTCAGATGTGTGAACTGACTCCAAAATAAAGATCAAGTGTACAAGCTTACATGTGTATATAAGTTGGATTAAAAAATCAATAGTTCTTGGATCCTTGACAGCCTCCTGATGGGAATTTTATAGGTCTGGTGCTCCCTCAATAGGTTATCAGAAGAACTGGTTAATTGACAAGCATCCAAGAAACTGTACTTTCAAGATGTCCTGGAGAATGTACCTCTTGTAACCTGGTGCTGCACGGACTAGAGGGTTTAAGCAATATGCTTAATTGTGTTGTATGAATTCAGCCATGTTTTTTTTCAGACTCACTGTAACAAATATGTATTCTTTCCATAACCAATTTATTTTCACTGTTCAATTGTAAGTTTGGAATATACTATTCCAATTGTTTATTTTCAGACTCACTGTAAACAAATATGTATTCTTTCCATAACCAATTTATTTTCACTGTTCAATTGTAAGTTTGGAATATACTAACTGACCCTGCAGAACATTCTGGGATACACTTTACACAAACCATTGGCTACACAATGTGTGCATGGAGCATTACATGCTGAAAAGCAGCCAATGCAAACGTAGCCATTAGTGAAGTCTAATCTATTTGCCACTGTTAATGTTAAAGCCAAGGGATTTCAAATAATGATTGTCCCCAATAGCTTCTATTCAAGGGTGAAAAACAAGTATGGAGAGCATCATTAACCAGCAACTGTAGGAAGAAACTATAGTAATGTGCACAGCCTGTACAAACAGTTGGCTTCTGTCTCTTCTGAAACTCCACAGAGGACAAGAACAGATTTTTGATGTTCGCCCCTACAAAAGGTGAAGATGTTTACCAATGCGTAGATGACACAAAATTGGCTAGGAGAAGTAATACTCTAGAAGACAAAAATGAAACCCAAAGTGATCTTGATAAATTAGAGAAGAGTTGAAAATAACAGAATGAAACCTAACAGGGGAAATTTAGGAAACAGGAATTTTAAAAAAATCAGATATAGATTGGGAGATACTTGAGTTGGTGATAGTATGGACTGAGTTACACAAGAATTATGAACACAAAAAATAAGATTGAATTTAATGTATAATTCTACACAGATCATTATCACATTATGGCCAAGTTGCAGAAACGTTTTATTGAAAATGGAAACAAAGCACGAACAAGTTAAAGTGTATGATGAAATGGGCAAAAAATAATATATACTTAAACCAAAAGGAGACATGTAAAAGAATGACCTGAAATTTACACTGAATTATAATCCTAAAGACACTTTTTAAAAAAATAAGTATCATTGATATATGATGCAAGATAAAATATAAAAAAATGTACAAGGCAATTTCAAATTATTGTTAGAAATTTAGACAAACTGAGGGTACTTTTTTTATCTTTGGTGGACATGGAACAGAGGTAGAAAATATTGGGATCAAGTATGTATTCTGATGCAAAAGATTTTAAGTGAATGTACAATTGAAACCAGAGACTTTTCTTTTGGGCTAAAGGAGCAAACAAATGGAAACATCTTATAGAAATTTGTTTTTACATACCATATAGCAGAAGACTTTTGTATGCTCAAAGTGCCTTACAAATATCTACAATTGAATAAAGGATGGTGAAGCAGGTGGAATTGATGGACATGGCAAAATCAAGAGCAATGATAGAAGAATATTCTGACAAATTTTATTTCTACTTGGAAACCAGTTTGGGACTTTTTGTGAAAAACTGAAAGAAATGAAAAGTTGATTTGGGGATTTGATTATTAGAATTATATGGGACCATGGAATTAATTTAATTTTTATTTAAATTTTAAATTTAAATTTTTCTAAGAGGCTACCACAAAGAAGCAGGTTGTCAATCCATTCTCCAAAGCACAAGAAGGCAAAAAAGAAGCAATGGGTAGAAACTATTAAAAAAAAGCCACTTTTGTCTCAGCTTGTCAGATCCCATCTGAAGTCCAGTTCAAGAATAATCACAGTATTAATAAGAGACTTTGAACATCCTGGGAATACTTAGCTATGAAAAGAGAAGAGTGAATTTCAAATCCTAAAAAGGATGCCAGCTGTTCTTTAGTGTTCCAGACTATAGGACATGAAATAAGGAATTAAATGTATAGAAAGGTGGATTGCAAAAGTTTCATTAAATGAAACTTCATGGCAGAAATAATAGAACAATAGTGGAACCAATTAATCAAAGAAATGATGGATTCCCCTTCACTGCATGATTCTGAGTGGAAGCTAGACAGCTATCTGTCATAAAAGCTTTAATTTGGATTTCTTCACTGAACAAAAATGTGTGTGCATATCTCTGAGTGTATGTGTGTACCATTCCACACTAAAATGGTCCTATAATATTATAAATTCAGTCTTGGAAATCAAAGTTTCTTTGGTTCAATTGTTCTATTAATTAGAATAGATTTATCAGAAATATGAATTAGTTTAAGCCAAGGAGTTCTAGGGTTACCTTTAAAGATTTTGGGAGAAAATGTAACCTACTAAGATGTACTTATTTATCATTTTTTAGATGCTATTCATCTATCGGATGAAACTCTAAGTGTTTGCATCACACTCATGCCAGACATTCCCAGGCACTTCCGGTTTGAAAGGATTAGCAATGATGTCACTATTGCCCAGGGGATGCCCACTCTAAGTAGTGGAATATAAAACATTAGCAATGAAGCTATATAACACCATTAAGGCCCACTCATTAAAAATACAAAACATTTATGACATATATCCATGCCAAAGATCCCAATCTAATGGTTTAATCCCAGTTCTTTTATCCCATTCATTGGGGTCAACAGTATGAATGAGCTAAATTTTATTTTTTGTTTTCAATTTTGAGGTGGCAGGATTCGGGTAGGAGAGCCCAGTTACATGAGAGATTACTAGGCAATTGGTGCAACTGTCTCAGCTTAGCTACTTCAAAGGATTTTCCTTGTGGAAATAATTTAGGGAGAACTCTTTCACCAGCTTAGTCTTTTTGACTTATCAAAAGAAAATCAAAATATAAATGTAACAAATAAATAAGTAAATAAAATAGACCTATAATAGTGACATTTAGAAAAGATCAAAGGTTTGGGATTATGTGTGGGCCTAAAGTCTTATTACCCATCATTGATTTGAGCAAAGGAGAAAGTTTCCTCAATAAGATACTTACAGGAAAAAAAAAAACCCCAACAGGAGTCTTGAGCAAATCAATGACAACTTTCAGGCAAAACTGAACAAAAAGTGTAAAGCCACTAATGACTTAGTTTTTGAGAAAGGTTTCTTCTTGGATTATCAATATGTATTCTTTCTCACTTATAGTTTTCCATTGCGGCCTTAGCTTGGAGTTTATCCACCCCTCATCTTACATAAACAAAATCATTCATAATGCAACATGTCAGATTTTATACTTGGGTGAGCGGTTCACACTTGAATCATTATCCCCTTGGTTAAAAAGACCACCCAGTTTCCTATGCTTACAAAGTAAGTCTGTCAGATTTGAACCTAGCTTGGAGCGTACAGGATAATTTACTATGGGAGCTCATTTCAAATTTACTCTCCCATTTCTAGTATAAAGTCTTCCTTTACTGATTCATGATAAAGATATGTGGCTGGATAATTAATTAGATATAATTTATATTACCTAGAGTACAGTATAGAATAGCATGCAATTATATTTCTCTGGACTTTGTCACAGTTTCCAGCTTAAAAATGTGTATATTAGGGAAAGAAACAAAAACGAATGTGAATTTCCTTCCCATTTTTCTCAATTCTCACAATGATTTGGAAATTCGACAGAAATAGCATGACATGGAAAGACCACCTATTAACTTGAATCTACTTCCCTATTTATTGATATATATGGAATATATGAATGTCCAAATGGAAAATATTTTTTTTCTGCTAAATTAATTCTAAAATACATTTTCAGAGGGATCTACAACATTGGTAATTACATTACTGACTGTACCAGTGGTGGTATTCTACTGGTTCATCCCAGTTCTGCCAAGCTGGTAGCACCGATGAGCAGCAGAGACCAAACTGGTTCTCTCTGGCGCTCTGCTCTTGGGCCCACCCATCCAGCTGCCTGGGCTTCCATACTAACCTTTATTTCCTACTTTTGGATTGCAGCTGCTTTGCGTGGCAGAGCAGATTGCCGTGCAGCAACTGCTGAAGCAACAGGGAGAATGCAGGATTGCAGGAGGCAAGTCGGAAAGCCTCTGCGCCTGCGCAAAGTGGATGTTTGGTGTGCACAAAGCACGCCCACCAAGCCACGCCCACCAAACCAGTGGTACAAATGTTTGAAACAGACCACTGGACTGTACCTTGAAACAATTAACCATTATGAACTGTGACAAAGAGAACCTCAGGACAGTAATATGCAGATATTCTACTTTTCAAAAAATGTTTTTTGCTGCTCTGAAAGAGGGAGGTGACATACTAGGTGAACATGGCACCAAAACTGGAAAAATCTGAATTCTTAATGTTGGTGGAGAAGAGGGGATGTCAATATTCCCAACATGTCACACTGTTCTACTGCACAGTGACATCTTGTCTTTCCTTCTACTATGTAACTGTTAAAGGGAACAATAGAATTATTTTCTCTAGTGTCACTAGCCAGCTACCTGTTTCGATTATTATGTATATCTGTGCATGCTGAAATGATAAGGATATGAGCAAGACTGAGAAGTCTCAAATGATGTCCAGGTATGTCAGCCTGAAATGGATACCAGCAACAGACCTCAACACTGTCAAGTTAATTTGGCAGATAAATACCCTGATGGAATCTAGATATACTTTGTGCAGAGTTCTGGTCATGGAATGCTCTTCTAGCTCAACAAAATGGACGGAGATTGCTTTGTCTTTTGCAGATTCCTCTGTTTTGGAAAACTGCTCTGGTGATGCCTGAAGAGAATAACCTCATAAAAGGATGCAGGAATTGGCAGACATTTCTGTTTTTATTACATGTTCAGTTAAAACATTTCTCAGGTTTTGCTCATCTCCTTACATTTCTCTGACAGCCATCAGGTATTATTTTAATTAATTCCTTCACCTGGATGTTTTTCCCCCTTTCCTGATAAAATACAGTACATATTGATTTGTTTTGTGAAATGTAGAATTCAATCACGCATGCATATGGGTTTCCATGTGGACTATAGTCAGCATACCGGAACATGTTTTCTTGTATTCAATTTATACAATAATTAAATATTTACACGTCTTGATGAGATTGGGTTTTGTTCATGGAAAAAAAAAGAATCTAAAGAATTGCAAGTCTTTTTTATTTGAATATTGCAAGTCAGTACTTCTCACCCTCAGCAACTTTAAGATATGTAGATTTCAACTCCCAGATTTCTCTAGCCAACATTTAAGATGGGGAAAGTGACATACCAGGTGAAGATGCTCCTAAAATTGAAGCGATCTGAATTTTTAATTGTGGGGAAGAAGAGGGGATGTCAACAATCACAACAAGCCACAATGAGTTTTAAAGATGTTGAGGTTGAGAAACATCATTAACATCATTTGACTGAAAAATAAATTGATAATTATAGCAGATAGACCTAATATCTGCAGTATTAAAGAAGCAATCAGATGTAAATGCAATTCAGTAAATTTCATCAGCCTTCCCCCAAATGGTACCATTTACTGGGTTGCTATTGGGTATTCCAGGAGTTGTAGTCCCAACACATCTGGCAAATGGAAGGTTGAACTATGTTCTCTTCAGATACTCATTCATGCAAGCATGCATTCTTTCATCATATTTATATAGCTATGTATATCACAATCTAGTGTCTCTGGACAGCAAACAAAAAAGAGAGCTAAAAGCAATATATATGAATGTATATTAATCTTAAAAACTTAAAATTATAAAAAGCACAAAAATTGAAATAGAATAAAAAAGAGATTGGGCAAAGAACAATTGTTAATTACACAGGAGCCATATCTAAATTTTGCCAGTTCTTTGAAGTCTGGGTTTGTTGTCACAACATGAGGGACTTCTGAAAAGTTAAGAGGAATGAAGCCAACCTCACTTGGGCATGGGGAAAGGGGAGATGTTCCGCAAAGCAGGGGCTGCAACAGAGAAGGCCCATCACTTAAGATCCACCAAATGAAGCTGTCTAGATGATGAAATCTGGAACATGCCTTCTCTATTGAATCTGGCATGATGGGTAACTGTAATTGGGAAGACATGGTTCTTCAAATAACTGGATCTCCTGCTCAGTAGAAATTTAAAGGCAAAACCAGCACCTTCAATTAGACCTAGAAATGGACTGGTGAACAATGAAGTTCAATGAAGAAGAGGTGTAACACACATGACCACACATGCTGCTGCATTCTGCACTAGCTGAAACATCTGTACACTCTTCAAGGGAAGTGCTATAAAGAATGCACTACAGTAGTCCAACCAGAAGGTGACTAGAATTATTGTAATTTGCTCCAAACAAGTAAACAAAAACAGATCATTCATACTGGTAGTAACATAATACCTTATATTTATTTCTACATCATTATTGCTTTCTGCAAAAGAAAGTGTTTAACTGGTTATAAATATTGACAGCTTATTACATTATTCTTGGACTAAGCCATCTTTTTCAAAACAAACTAGATCATGGAAACAGGCATTATTTATTAGTTATCTTTCCAATTCAAGTTACTTTATCATCAAACCAACATGTAGGAATGAATATTTATCACCATTATTTAATTAAGTGTGCTGTCTTTTAGTAAAAAAAGAAAAAAATCCTAAAGCAGCAGATCCAAAAGAAATGTAAGGATTTGCATCACTAAACATAAAACACAGAACAACAGCAAGAAGCATACATACAGGATGGGTTCCATGGAAAACCATGGCTTACTTCAATAAACCAGAATTTAATGAATAAACCACAGTTGGCTGCATCTGCAAAATACATCAAGCAATGTATCATGGCAATCCTCTCCCAATGATTAAATTCAGAACACAGTAAGCCAAAAGCAAACAACCATATTGTGGCTTAACATGTTATATTACACGCTTTTTAGTATATCTTATTGATTTTGCTATCTCTTTTGCCTACAGAACATTCTTTTGGGGAAAATGAAAATTGCAAGAGGAGGGAGCAGTACCCAAGCGAGGGAAAGGGGATTTTCAGAAATCTGGCTCTTCACCAGAATTTGCAACTGCAAGATGGGGCAGTGTCCACTGTCTGAAATATTGGGCAGATTACAAGGAAAATGAGGCAAATTCTTGGAAATCAGCTCTTAAGTAAGAAGGTCACTTTTGGGGCAATGAGAAGGAAGGGGGGAAGGAAGGAAGGAAGCAAAGAAGGAAGGAAGGAAAGAAGGGAGGGAGAGAGGGAGAGGGAGGGAGGAAGGAGGGAAAGGAGGAAGGAAAGAATGAAGGAAGATGAGAAGGAAAGGAAAGAAAAAGAGAAAGGAAGGGGATGAAGAAAGGGAAAAAGGGAAAAGGAAAAAGGAGGGAGGGAAGGAGCAATGAAGGAAGGTAGGATGGAAAAAGTAACAGAACAGAATAACAGAACAGTTTTGCTTAAATATCAGTTTTAGATAGGAAAGGTTAACACACTGAGACATATCCTAATGTATTGATAGGAGTGGATAGTTAACAAAATATATAATAAATTAATTGATACCTCTACTGTATATCATAAGAAATAAATAACTCAATATACAAGAGGTGGATACTTAATTTCTTAAGTCCTTCTTGCATTATACAATATAGGGGTACATTAAAAGGAAAAAGTAAGCCAGTTTTATTACTGCTATGAATGATTATTACAGCTGCATCACTATGATAAAGGAGAGGCGAAAAGATTGCATAATTTAAAGGTTTTTCTTGCACAATTGAGATTGGAAGGAGTGATGCAGATACCAAACCAGGTTTACATTAAATGCAAGAAACAACTTAACTGGCATTGAAAAAAATCATGCCCTGAAACTATTTTGGAGCATAAACTCAGATTCAATTGTTCCACTCAAACCATTGTTTTCTGAGACTTTTGATAAACAAATATTTAATTCACAAAAGACTACTTGATTATTGAAGATGACTTGTTTGGACAATCTTTTGTTGCTGTACTTGTTTTGTTTTTGTTGAAGGCTGCTTTCCCTTGGGAGGTTACTACAGGGCTCCATATCAAAGAAAGCAGAGGTGGAAAGGGTGGATTCAGGTAGCAGGATAAATCTCCAAAAATAGATCTTTTCCTGCATTTTGACACCTTTTCCTCTTTCTGAAATTCACATTTCTCTTTCTAGGTAGAACATCTCTATTTCCAAATAACAGACCAGATAATATTGTGTTTGATAGAAGGCTTTGAAATTGGGTAAAATATAGTGAAATTAACCCTACAATTAGTCTTCCATGCAGGTAGTCCTTGATTTATGTCCACAGTTGGGATCAGAATTTTCATGACTAAGTAAGGTGGTTGTTAAGTGACTCATGCCCAATTTTGTGACCCTTTTTGCCAGGATTGTTAAGTGAATCATGTAACTGTTAATCAAATCTGTATTCACCCATTGATTCTGCTTGTCAGAAGCTGCCTGGGAAGGCCCCAGATGGTGATCATATTACCTGCAACCCTCATAAATACATGCCAAATGACAAGTGTCCAAATTTTGATCATGTGACCACAGGGATGTTTGCAAACTTCTTGTAAGGACCAGTTGTAAGTCATTTTGTCAGTGCCAATCATTTGAATAGTCACTACATAAATTGTTGTAAGTTGAAGACTACCTATGGAAGTTCCTTGGAGCAAGACATAAATATATGATAGATGTGGAAACAACTTTTAAAACTGGGTATGCGTTGTGTCTGCTGTTGTGTGTAAGTGTCTTCAAGTCAGTGCTGACTCCTGGCAACTGTCTAGACTAGACCTTGCAGCTTTTTTGGAAAGGCTTTAAGAAATGGTCACTCAGCTGCCTCTGTACCTAAGCTTGGACTAGAATCATGGTCTCTTGATTTCTAGGCTGGGATCTTAACAACTAGGTCAGATTGTCTCTCTGTCTACTTGTAACCATTCTCAATAGCTCAGGTTTTCCTGTCTTCCTTGATCCCATTTGTCAGGTTGAAAATTTCTATGTTTAATTTGTTGGTGTTTGGTCAGGTAGAAATAATTAAGATTTAGCTTGTTCTCATTAGAAGATGAAAGCAAAGGAATACTTTGTAGAAAGCATCAGATGCAGAAACCACATAAAACTGAACTTCAAAAATATTTTGCAATATGCAATAATATATAGCAACCAAGGATTTTGATTTTACATGAGTGTTCTGCTTGCATTTCAAATGCTTTAGATCAGAGGTATCAAACTCAATTTCACTGAGGGCCACGTCAGGATTGTGTTTGACTGCGGGGCCCATGGGGGGGCATGGCCAGGGTAGGCATGGCCAGTTCAATGTCTGTTTTCAGCTGCGACGACCTCCTGCAGACCTCTGCCAGTGAAAATGGAGCTTTAGAGGGCCACGTGCATAGCCAAGCTATGTTTTCACCAGCAGAAAGCTACAGGAGATTGTCGCAGTTGAAAATGGTTCTCTGTTTTCTCTGGCAGAGGCATCATGGGCCAGTCTTTCACTGTTTCCAGGGTAGCCCCACAGACCAGATCAAGACCCCACGGGCCTTGAGTTTGACACCCCTGCTTTAGATACTCACTTTTTTGCTTTGTTCCTTGCACTTGGTAAAATTGTTTGCCTGTCCATGCAGTGATATCAGGTCCTGTGTGAATTGAGCTAAGCATATACAGATAGTCCTCGACTTTTAATCACTATTGGGACCAGAATTTACATTGTTAAACAAAGTGGTGGTTAAGTGAATTGTCCCAATTTTACTCTTTTTTTTTTGCTATGGTTGTTGAGCAAATCACTGCAGTTGTTAAGTGAATTATGCAAATGGCAATCAAATAACCCTGGGATATGTGATTGCTGCAGTGGTGGGATTCAAAAATTTTTACTATTGGTTCTGTGGGAGTGGCAAGGGAAGGATACTGCAAAATCTCCATTNTCCTGGGGGAAGGTTACTGCAAAATCCCATTCCCTCTCCAGCCCACTAACCTGCTTTCCAGTTCCGTTGTCCTGTGCAGGGCAACAAAAGAA
>AZIM01002063.1:9599-22544 GCA_000516915.1 Ophiophagus hannah | reverse complement strand
AATATTGGAAGACTGCTCTCCTGTCTCCCTTGGTCCTTCTCTTCACTAGACTAGCCAAATCCAGTTCCTGCACCCGTTCATCATATGTTTGAGCCTCCAGTCCCCTCATTATCCTGGTTGCTCTTCTCTGCAATATTTTTTTCAAGAGATGCTGACACAGTAAGAAACCAGCTTCCCACAAGTTCAAAAGCAAGAAAATGCCGCAGTTGACCGACCAGAAACTAAGCCTGTGTAAACAAGGCAATCTTCTCGCTCGGAAGCACGCAAGGGGTCAGCCAGTGTGTATCTCCCTCCCCTCCTTTTCTGTTATATAAGGAGCAGCCGTCTTTCGCTGTGTTTTTGGGAGAAGATCCATTCCTGACTCAGCTCTGGTCCAAGGGGTGATAGGGACAGACGGCTAGGCTTCCCGCCCCCCTGAAAAAAAACAGCCAAAGGGGCAGCTCTGTCCCAGCCTTTTGTGTTTACTGGACTTGCGTGCAAGCATCCTGAATTTTGAAAGATTTTTTTTCCCCAGAGGGCAAAGCCTGGTTATGCAACCCTGCATCGTGGTGTGTTACGGGCACATGAATGATCGCAACTGGCATACGCAGACGATTTGAAAAGTTGGGTGGGGAAGATAGGCTCCAAAAGAAAAGGAAAATAAACAGAGATGGAAGGCAACATCAGTGCTCCAAAGCTGACCCCAGAGGAAGGAAAGCATTCCTCTGGAGCTTTGATGCCCTCATAAACAAGTCTGGCAAATGGAGAGCGGAACGCCTTACATAATCCATAATCATCTCTGTGCCTGAGAAGCAGATGTCTACGAAAAGGATCAGAGAGATCTGGACAGGTACTCTTAAAAAAAAAAAGTCCAGTCATGTCCCGGGGAATGCAAAACTTCACTCTTTTTCCTGGGATTAATCCAAAGCATGTGGGCATTTTTAAAACAAACGATGGTTCGAAATACCGCTTGTGTTTGGATTACGGAGAGGTCAGGCAAGGCTTCTTCCGTCACGTGGCAAATATATTTTTATTGTATTTATTTGTACCTTGCCTTTTGTTGTTTTTACAAATGGCTCGAGGTGGCAAACCTATCCAACACACCTTCCTCACTTTATAAGGCCTTGGTAAAGACCCCACTTGGAATATTGCAACCCAGTTTTGGCCGTCACGCTATAAAACGAGATGCTGAGACTCTGGAAAGACGGCAGAAAAGAGCAACGAAGAGGATTTGGGCTAAAAAAAAGAGCAATGAAGGGATTTAGGCTAAAACATGAAGAACAGTTTTTGTCTAGTTTATTGAAAAGAAGGACTAGGGTTGACATGATAGCATCTTCCAATATTTGAGGGGCTGCCTCAAAGAAGAGGGAATCAAGCTATTCTCCAGAGCACCTGAAGGCANTGACAGTGAGAACAATTCATCAGTGGAACTACCTGCCTCCAGAAGTTGTGAATGCTCCAACACTGGAAGTTTTCAAGAAGAGTTTGGACAACCGTTAGTCTGAAATGGTATAGGGTCTCCTGCCCGAGTAGGGGGTTAGACTAGAAGACCTCCAGGGCCCCTTCCAATTCTGTTATCTGTTATCCTCCTAGCTTCCCCACAACAACAACTTAACAACTGTGGCAAGAAAGGTCGTANAATGGGGCAAAACTCACTTAACTGTTTTGCTTAGCAATGGTGATTTGGGGCTCAATTGTGGTTGTAAGTCAAGGAGTACCTGCACTTCTTGAACACTCATTATTTGGATACTGAGCTTGGTCAATATGGTTTATTATTTTAAAAGATCGATGCAACAGCAGGTATCCATGTTAAATTAATTACCAACAGCTGAAAACAACAAGATCAATAATGGCGCTACACTTCATCCAAGCTTCGTTTTGGAGCAACTATTTGATAAGGGGCTTCGGGTGCTGACATTTTAATCCAAACTGCGTTTTCAACTGATGTATAATCAATGCATCAACATGCTTTCTGGGGTGGGTTTTTGAGGGCAAGGTGCTCACAAAAAAAATGAGCTGGAAAGCAAGGCAGAGACTTTCTTTCGTGCCATTTTTCTAAGGACGACTGGATGGGATGTTCCTTCTAACGCCGAATGGGAGAGGTTGTATGTCACAGGAGACCACCAGCAATAAAGATGCCCAGAAATCTTGTGCAGAGACCGGGTACCAATCAGACAATTAAACTGTTCCATTGAATCCATGGCAGAAAATCCAATGGGCTTCCAATTCAAGGAAATTATAAGAACTTCCTCTCAATGGGAGGTTCATTAACCCTCTGCATCTTAAAATACCCATATTTGCATTGCATAACATTAACTAACTTATTTTTTATCCTGTCTTTTTTTTTCTTTTACTCCTTCCTCTTATTTTCTCCACAACTACCATTCTGTGAGGTGGGTTAGGCTGAGAGAATGACTGGCCCAAAGTCACCCAGTCAGCTTTCATTCCTAAGGCAGAATTAGAACTCACAGTCTCCTGGTGATTGGCCCAAAGTCACCAAGTCAGCTTTCATTCTTAAGGCAGGACTAGAACTCAGTCTCCTGGTGATTGGCCCAAAGTCACCCAGTCAGATTTCATTCCTAAACCAGGACTAGAACTTACTGTGTCTCCTGGTGATTGGCCCAAAGTCACCCAGCCAGATTTCAGGCCTAAGGCAGGACTAGAACTCACCGTCTCCTGGTGATTGGCCCAAAGTCACCCAGTCAGTTTTCATTCCTAAGGTAGGACTAGAACTCACCATCTCCTGGTGATTGGCCCAAAGTCACCCTGTCACTTTCATGCTTAAGGCGGGACTAGAATTCTGTTTCCTGGTTTCTAAGCCAGCACTTTCACCAATAGAGTCACCTGGTTCTATTTTCAAATTTTTGCCAAGCAAATGATGCTTTTTCTGAATTTGGCCACTCCGTTCTAGCACAGGGTGGACAGCTTAGGGGATAATATAATACCCCCAACTTGTCTATGGAAATTCTCTGTCTTCCAGGTCGTGGTTGTCCCAAAAGTGCTTCTTTTTTTTTTTCAAGAGGCAATTGGACTTTCTGGTTTTGCTCTGAAGACGTTTCGCTTCTCATCCAAGAAACTTTTTCAGCTCTGACTGGATGGTGGGGAATGGAAGGATTTATACTCCTTGCAAACCTCCAAGTGGCCTCAACGACCTACTAAAAGGATGCAAATGACCAGCTGTCTGCAAGGAATAGAAATCCTTCCCTTCCCCACCGTCCAGTCAGAGCTGAGGAAGCATCTTGGATGAGAAGCAAAACGTCTTTAAAGAAAAACCAGAAAGTCCAGTTGCCTCTTGAAAAAAAAAAAAAAGCACCTTTGGTACGCCCCATCCTTGTTTTAATGAATATAATCCTCCAGACTGCTCTGTAGAAAAGCATCTAGTTTCATACTCTTTTCTTGATACCTGGGGTCAACAAGCAAAATGCACTTTTTAAAGCCACCTCCCTGATCCCTCAAATCCGCGGGGCGGGGAAAAAAATATGGGAAGAACCTTCCAACTGTTTTTCCTAACACCCAATTTGCAAGCGTAGACGCCCCTCAAAAGCTGAAGAATTCCCTTTAGCCACCCAGGCTCAATTCGGTGAGCAGAACACAAGGGTTTGCCTGCCAGCAGCCAGGCAATTATTTAAAATTGCAGGCTGTGGTTAGAAGTTCTCCGGTTGGCTTCTGCGCTGATCCACAAATACAAAGAAGGCGGCAGGGTGGTGAAGGGANGAGGGAGGGGGAGAGAGAGAGAGAGAGAGCGCAGCAGCTCCAGGGAGTATTTCTTGTGCCACTTCAGAGCCTGCAAAAAGCCCGAACTATTGTTCGTGACACGGTGGTGTTTAGAAAGCATCTTGCTATGTCTGGAATGTCTCTAGAGAGACGGGCCTCTGCGTGTCTGCCTGTTGTTTGCTGGCCTTGCTTGGAGCCAAAGGAAAAAACAGACCGAAATTGACTTGTGAGGTCAATCACAGCTGGCCACACGACTCTTGCCAGCCGCCCATGCTCTCTCAACCTCAGCGAGGGCCTGGACTACAACTCCCAGAATCCTCCCCAGCCAGTGTCCTAAATTTGCTAAGGTTGCGCAACACCGGTCTGGGGAAACTACACACAGTCCTCGTTCTGTAACCATTCGTTTAGTGACTGAAATTGCAACGGCACTGCAAAAAGCAACATTCACTTAGTAACAGTGGCCAAAAAGGTAAACTTTGCCCTGACTGATTTAACAACCGCCTTGCTTAATGACGAATGTTCTGGTCTAAGTTGAGGAGTGTCTCCTCTCCACATGCAGCTTAAGAGCAAAGCCACTCTGCATTTAAAAAGGGAGGAGAAGTTCCAGAAAGTTCTTTACCTGGACTGAGACCGTAAATTCATAGTGGTAGTAGGAAAGGCCTAACTTGCCTTCCAAACAATAAATAGGTCAGACTTTTTGTGGTCATGTCTTCTTTTACGGCAGGGGTGTCCAATCTTGAATTCCCCAGTTAGTTGAGGACTGCCTGTACCCCCAATATAAATACCCCTGGTGGCGCAGTGATTAAAGTGCAGTATTTGCAGACTGACTCTGCCCAATGCCAGCAGTTCGATCCTGACCGGCTCAAGATCATCTCAGCCTTCCCTCCTTCCGAGGTTGATAAAATGAGGATCCAGACTGTTGGGGGCAAGATACAAATAGTGCTCTACATTGTAAACAGCCCACAGTGCTCTAAAGCAGTGTCCCCACACCTTTTGGGTGCCAGGGACTGGTTCCGTGGAGAGGGGGTTTTTCGTGGACCAATGGGGGGCCTGGCTTCATGCATGGGCACAGATGGGCTTTTGCTCGTTTGCATGACCTGGTTTCTGACGTGCTGGTCCACAGCCCAGAAGTTGGGGGGGGGGCTACTATTAAAAGTGCTATTGGGGGGGATATATAATCCTAAATGCTACTGCTATCTTCTTTCCAGCAGCCCCTAACCTGTTGCTACCAGCAAGAGTATAAATAGCCCCCCAAGCCCTTGCATTCATGGCAGGATCATTTTGATAGGCAGAGAAACAAAAGAAAGACCCCCTTACCCTGTTTTCAGAGCCCACCAACACTTTGACCTGAGTTTTAAGCAGCACAAGTAACCTGGTCCATCCTGGATTCAAGCTCAAAGGCATCGGGTCGATCTTGCGGGTTAGCAGCCAGCATGTCCTTCAGGAGCTGCTTGATTCCTTCAGACATGGAAGTCCTGCGTTTTTGAGGAATGTGCAACTCCATCTTTGGGTTTTCTAGCAGCGCTTCCCCGACAGGGACGATCTCGGTCCCCTGCTTGACATAAGTCCCCAAGAGTTCCTTCTTGGTCTCAGCATCGATGAAGGTTATCCGCTCGATCATGGCCCAGATGATGATGCCCAGCGCAAAGATGTCCGCTTTGGCTGTGTAGTGTCCTTCCCACACTTCAGGAGCCATGTAGAAATCCGAACCGCAAGCCGAGGACAACCAGTACTTGTTCACGTTCACATTTTTGTCGCCGCTGTCGCTGCTGCCGTCTTTGCCTCGGGCGGTCAATCCCGCGCACACTTTGCTCAGCCCAAAGTCTGCAACTTTGAGAACCGGAGCTCCTGACTGCTCGCTGATCAGGATATTGTCCGGCTTCAGGTCTCTGTGCACGATGTGGTTTTTGTGCAGGAACGCAATGGCGCTGGTCAGCTGGAGCATGAAGCTCTTGTTGGTGGCTGGGTCGGGCCTGCGGGAAAGAATGTACTGGTTCAGGTCTCCCCCTTCGCAGTACTCCATGACGAACCACAGGTAACAAGGCTCTTTGGCGTAACCCAGAATCCTCTCACCTGGTAGAGGGAGAAAAGAGCAGGAGCAATAATTATTGCATTGGACTTAGAATCTATTAGAACGGATTGAAACAATTCATTTAGCATTCACACAGGTTAAGACACCAGAATATTGGTAGTCTTCGACTTATGACCATAACTGAGCCCAGGATTTACATTGCTGAGTGAATTTTGCTCCATTTTACGACATTTCTTGCCACAGATATTGGCACCTGCACCTAACAACTGTATTACTAACTTAACAACTGCAGTGAATCACTACAGTTGTTCAGTTAGTAATACGGTTGTTTAAGCGAACTGGACTTCCCCATTGACTTGGCTTGTCAGAAATTTGCAAATGGTGATTATATGACCCCGGGACACTGCGATCATAAATACATACCAGTTGCTAAGTGTCTGAATTTTGATCATGTGACTATGGGGATGCTGTAACGGTCATAACTCTGGGAAAACTGTCACAAATCCATTTTTCCAGTGCCATTGTAACTTTGAACAGTCGCTGAATGAATTGTTGTAAGTTGAGGACTACCATTTTTTTTTCAACCATGGCAACTTGAAGATGTGCGGACTTCAACTCCCAGAATTCAATTCTGGCTGGCTGGCTGGGGAATTGAATTCTGGGAGTTGAAGTCCACACGTCTTCAAGACTGAGACTGCCTTAGAATCTTAGCAATTCATATGTGATGCTCAGAGCTGGATACAGGATTCCAGAGAGCACTGGACCAAAGGAGAATAATAAAATAAATTAATTACTTCCTGGGATCCTTCTAAAATAAACCCCATTTCTGTTTTTTGCAGCCACAACATGCTGCTGAGTATACACACGGTTTTAGAAAACCTGTTTTCGCATCCCTTTTACTAGCATTGAGAAATCATTAAACTGGTTTAAGCACAGAACTGACTTTTTTTCTTTCCCAAGCTTTGATGCAAATTTGCCATTATATGAGCCTGGCAGACTTACAAGATAATCTCACTAATTTTTCCAAGCAGAATGAGGTACAGATAACTAAATGCTGCTGACACAAAGAACTACAGGTAGTCCTCAACTTACAACAGTTCACTTAGTGACCGTTCAAAGTTACAACGGCCTGGAAAAAAGTGAGTTATGACCATTTTTCACAGTTACGACCTTTGAAACATCCCCCATGATCATGTGATCAAAATTCAGGTGCTTGGCATGCAATTCGTACTTATGACCGTTGCTGTGTGCCCAAGGTCATGTGAGCCCCTTTGCAACGTCCTGACAAGCAGAGTTCAACGGGGAAGCCAGATTCACTTAACAACCAGGTTACTAACTTATCAACAGCCACGATTCACTTAATGACTGCGGCAAGGAAGGTTGTAAAATGGGGCAAAACTCACCTAACACTTAACCATGGAAATTTTGGGCTCCATTGTGGTCATAAGTCGAGCATTCCCTGTACCCAGGTTTTGCTTTTAATTGTTTTTTGCCATAAAGGATTGTGAGAAATGCTGGTTATTTGCATAAACATGTCTGTCACCATGGCTATTGCTATGGGAATTGAAGGTCCTATCAAAATTTGGCTGGGCTTCCTCCTCAAGAAAGAAAACAGGCTAGAAAAGAAAAATATAATCATAATGGGTGTGAACTACAACCCTGAAGGATCAAAGGGCTTAATCTCACATAAAGCAGCAGCTTCTCATCCTACTTCCCCTCCTCCAATCTCTGCTGGTAAACAAACATGGGGAAGGAAGGCAGGGCTGAACTATAACCATTCTATGGTGGCTGCATTCAAAACAGAAAGGTCTTCAGAAGTTGCAAGGTACATTAATTCATTAAATCGACCTCACGGTTAAATAATTAAGAAATAAAACTTGTTCTTCGGCAATATCCCTGCTTTTTCATTCATTATGAGGATGTGGAAGAGTGCTTCAAGATTGTTTGGTCGTTCAGACCATGAAAGAGAAACACTGTACAAGTAATAATAGCCACAGCGCTTAGATTTTATACACCGCTTTATAGTGCTTTACAGCCCTCTCCAAGCGGTTTTACAGAGTCAGCCTCTTGCCTCGAGTTACGACCAAGCGAGCCCAAAATTTATGTTGCTAGGTGACACATTTGTTGTGAGGTTTTGCCCCATTTTACAATCTTTCTGGCCACAGTTAAGTGAATCACTGCCATTAAGTTAGTAACACGGTTGTTAAGTGAATCTGGCTTCCCTTATTGACTTTGCTTGTCAGAAGGTTGCAAAAGGGGATCACGTGAAACCGGGACATTGCCTACCGTCATAAATATGAGTCAGTTGCCAAGCATCCGAATTTTGATCTCGTGACCACGGGGATGCTGCAACGGTCGTAAGTGTGGAAAATGGTCGTAAATCACTTTTTCAGTCCTGTTATAAACTTTGAACGGTCACTAAATGAACTGTTGTAAGTCGAGGACTACCCATACTCAGAAAAAAATTCCTACAAGGAACCGTCTCTTCCAAAGACCACTGGTAGTCCTCGACTTACAACAATTCATTTAGTGACCGATGTAACAGCACTGAAAAAAGTGACTTACAACCGCTTTTCACACTTACGACCGTTGCAGCATTGCCACATAATCAAAATTCAGATGCTTGGCTATCATATTTATGACAGTTGGGAATATCCCAGGATCATATGATTATCTTTGGCAACTTTCTGACAAGCAGAGTTATATGGGTAGGCCAGATTCACTTAACAACTGTGTTACTGACTTAACAACTGCAGTGATNCACTTAACAACTATGGCAAGAAAGGTCGTAGAATGGGGCAAAACTCACTGAACAACTTTCTCATTTAGCAACATAAATGTTGGGCTCCATTGTGGTCATAAGTTGAGGACTACCTGTGTCAGCCCTGGCTGTGTATATAAAGAGAGCAAACCCCCACTCCCTTCTAGCACTGATGATGGTACCTGGTCTGGTGATGAAATGTCTCTAAGAAAACAACCCAGCTCAGAGAATACCAAGGACCCCAGAGTCTTCCCCCTCCTCTCCGCAAACCCCACTTAAACTCACTCAACAATTGTTTAGCTTAGCAACACAAATTTCGGGGCTCTATTGTGGTCGTAAGTTGAGGACTGCTTGCCATTCACCCTATCCTGATTTTTCAAAGAAAGTAGTAGCTATGTCAATGTTTATCCCCAGCTTCAGCAAGGCCCGTCAAAGACAAATCCAGGCCAGATGGCCCTTTGGCACATATCTATATCTATATATCTATATATCTATATATATGGATCTCAGACTGCAGGTGATTTATGAGAGACAGGAGTTAGGAGGCAGACGTTTTATTGCTCTTAGCCACTTAACTTGTTTCTTTCTATAATTCAATACCAACAGGTTGTGCAGGTTTGAACCTGTATGACATAAAGAGAGTTTGGGCAAATTTGACAGATGTTTAACTGGCATTACCATATGGCCCTGCTGTATGAGAAATAACCAGAAGAGGAGAACAATGCTCGTTTCTAACCAACTAAATCTTAACCCAGGTTGCCTTGATTTATAACCCAGGTTGCCTTGATTCGGTGAAGTTCAATGGCACTGAAGAAGTGATTTATGACCATTTCTCACACTTATGACCGTTGCAGCATCCCCAGTCAAACGGTCAAAATGCTTGGCAACTGGTTCATCCTTATGACCGCTGCTTTTCCCCAGGGTCATGTGATCAACTTTTTGGGACCTTCTGACAAAGTGCACAGGGAAGACAGATTTACTCAATGACCAGGTTACCAACTTATCAACGGCAGTGATTTACTTAACAAGTGGCAAGAAAGGTTATAAAACGGGGCAAAATTAACTTAACAAATGTCTCACTTAACAACAGAAATTTGGGGCTCAATTCTGGTCGTTGAGGACTACCTGTATCTGTACAGGTAAGCAAAGTTATAACCATGAGCAGAAGAAATTTAAGAAAAGGCTTAAACAGTTTTTTGCTTTCAAACTTGGGGTCCTTGAAACGTGGTATATACCCAAGAATCTGTACCTAGCAGGGAAAAATTGATATACACTGTGAAAATTCTGGCAGTTGTAGCCTAGCACAACTAGATGGAGGGCAGATTTATACACGAGTATATCCATCCAATATAAACATACTCCCAAAAAGTTGTTTTTATGAAACAAGGTTCCAATGGGTACCATATACCCACTGGAACCTTGTTATGTAAAAATAACCTTTCTGGAATCCAACGGGAATCCTTCCAAGTAAATGTGCTTAGGAGTACAGATTCCATTTATGTCACAGGCTTCCCTTTAATCCCCAGCTTGTTATCACCTTAGAAATGTTTGACAGTCGCTTTGTCTGTCTCTTTTGCTGGTCACTGGATCGAATAAGACATGACTTATTCAATTTGCCTATTGTTAGCAGGTGGATTAAGGGATGAAGCTCTTTATTTTTGTTTGCTAAGTGAAGGCGAAGCGTTTACACTTGTCATGGTGGTGGTGATGAGAAGTCACTTTCTGGGGAGGGGGAGGAGGAAAGTTATTTTTATGCATTATTTTTCTTAGGTTTTTCCTCTTCTGCTTTATATAATCTTGCAACTGTTCTATTCCCACGCTTGTAAAAAAACATTGTTTTTAAAAACCAACAAAATCCATCGGTTGGTTTGACAACAAAGGGATCAGCGTCCCCTTCTCTAGATCATCTGGACCATGTAGTATTAATTCCACTCAGTGGCTGCTTATTCTCTGTTGACCCGCCGTGTTATGCCCAAGAGATTACAGCCAGCAATTAGCCACATGACAGATGATATAACTAGAAGCACAAAGATTGCTGATGCCCAGCAAATGAATGAGGCACAATGCTGCTCGGTGCCCATCTGCCCACTCTGTGCGCTCTGGCACGTCCCCTGTCTGAACCACATCTGCAGCAGGCTGGCTGACACGTGAAAAGGGCCTGGCTTATTTAAGAGAAGCCACTTCTGCTGAAAAAACACACATGCGTGATTGATGACGTGCGCGATGCCCAGCCCACGCCTGGTTATGCGGTGGCCGGGCACGCTGCTCGGCCATGTGGTTTTTACTTCACTCTCCCCGCCACCGTTCTGTTCTCAATTAAGCAGCAAGGTTCACTTGAGTCTACAGGATGCCTCGTTAAAACCAGATTTATACTAAATATAGAGAAATAAAATACTGGCCACCGCTGAAGAACTGGCCTACTGGAAGCCCGAGCCAGCATTGGGCTTTCCTTGTCATTTTGGCAAATTTGAATTTAAAAAGGAGCACCCAAGTTTCAGATAAAACCGCAGAGGCTTCCCATAATGAAAAGGGGGACCTTGATCTAAACAGGTAGTCCTTGACTTACAACCACAATTCGTCCCAAAATTTCCCTTGCCAAGCAAGGCGGTTGTTAAATGAGCTTGGCTGCATATTTCTGGCCATGGTTATTAAGCGAATCACTGCAGTTAAGTTGGTAACGTGGCTGTAAAGTGAGTGTGGCTTCCCGCTCGACTTTGGCTGCAAAAGACCCTGGGACACTGCAACCATCATAAATGCGAGTCGGTTGCTAAGCACCTGAAATTTGATCAGGTGACCTTGTGTGTGCTGCAATAGTCTGAAGTATGAAAAAGTCACTTTTTTTAGTGCCATTGTACACTAAACAGACTGTTGCAAGTCAAGGACTGCCAGTACTAGAAAGGAGAAGAAGCATCTTCACCAATGGCTCCTTAAACAGTTTGCCCCACACCTGGTATAACGGCTAAAAACACCCTGAAGATCAGAGGTTGAAGAACATCAAATCCATGTGCCTTTCAGGCAACTTTGCATTAACAACAGCAGCTCCTATAGCAATACTGTAGACTCTCCTATTTGAATTCAGCTTTTTTCTCCCTCTCTCTGTTAAATATTCATATTCCAATGGTGAACATATTAGAAGTATAGACAACTGTCTCTTGTGAAAGAACTGCAGAGGATAGCATCTCTACACAAAGGGTTTTGCCAGAAGATCTACATATAATAATTTGGTCAATCGTGGATTATTCCTACATAGATAACTTTTGTCATTTTCTTCCTGTGGACACTCTGGCACACATTAAAAATGGTATTCCGCTGCCTGCTCTCAAAAGTGTACAGATACGTAACACATATATAGATGTGCTATATACATACTGTACATATGTATATACTTACACCCTAACATATAAATACATATACATATTAATCACTGTCCATCTACATGGGCTTGCTTTACTGCAGGGGTCTCCCAACTTGGCAACTTTAAGACTCGTGGACTTCAACTCCCAGAAGTCCTCAGCCAGTTATGCAAGGGAGTTGAAGTCCAGAAGTCTTAAAGTTGCCAAGTTCAGAGACCCCTGCTTTACTAGTTAAGAGACCCTTCTGTGTAAGCAACACTACCTGGTGCATGTAAACAGTTCTCCTGGCTTGAAAAAGCTCGAACACAAGAGTAGAGGATTCACAGTGATTGCACCAACTTGGAAGGCTTGAATGTATGAATTCCCAGCATTTTTAGGGTGGCTTAGAAAAGGGTCTTGTGTCAATACCAGCTCTCTCATATTCCAAAAAGGATAAGACAAAACAATGGTACCAATAAAGGAGAATATTTGTAAGGATTGAAAAAAGGGGTCCTTGATGCTCTCTGTGCTTGGTTGGGGTTTTTTTTTTTTTTTGCAGATGTTTCATTATCCAAACTAGGTAACATCATCACTGCCACCACTGGATTCACTCAGAATAATGCTTATGTACCACTGATGATGTTACCTAGTTTGGTAATGAAACGTCTGCAAGAACACAGCCAAGCTCAGAGAGCACCAAGGACCCCACACAAAACAATGGATTTAAAGTTACAGGAAGGCTGGTTCCAAATGAGTGTTGGGATTAGGGCACACAAAGCATTTTAAAGAGCATGATTCCACATGCCTCCATTTGTGTCCACTGCTTTTAGTGTGAAATGGACTTTCTGGAGAAGGAAAGCAGACATTTAAACATTCCAAATGGCCTATTTTGCACTAGAAACAATACTGTTGTAATCAAGGAAGAGATGCTTTGGAGAAATCACACAATATCTTTTGTGTACCCTTAGAAAAAAGTTAAAAATGGGACAAATTAACAGAGAGGTGGCAAGCCCCTCTTCAGTGAATGTCTTCAGGTAGATGCTAGGTTTTTATTTGAAATGATGGTTTAGATCCTGGACAGATGTTGAGACTCTAGAAAAAGTGCAGAGAAAAGCAACCAGGATGAT